>PVKP010019387.1:0-42567 GCA_004027715.1 Plecturocebus donacophilus | reverse complement strand
AACAAAAATTTGTCTGAAATTGCGGCATCCACTTGCTCTCTGCGCTTTCACTGGGAGCTACAATCCTGAGCTGCTGCTAAGCAGCCATCTTGGATCTCTCTCTGCCCGGTGATGTAGTTTTTCTGTTTCTTAGTTTTCCTTTGGCAGACGCCCGTTGCCCATAGAGCTGGACCTTCCCAGGTTCGGCTGTACTTGCTGTGAAACTCTCAGTCTTCAGCACTTCCAATTGCTGTTCTCCTTGTTGGGATGGGACCAGCCGAGCCCGACTAAAAGGGCACCCAGTCCCGTACACTCCTCACTGAGAAGCGCTGCGCTGGCCAAAGAGTCGCGCTGGCAGCCGGTGGGGCTGTTCCGCCGGGAGTCTCACAGTCTGTGGGCAACAAAAATTCGTCTTGAAAGTGCTGCGTCCACTCGCTCTCGGCGCTTTCTCTGGGAACTACAATCCTGAGCTGTTGCTAGTCGGCCATCTTGGATCTCTCCTATACCATAGTATCTTTATCCACTCAATTAATGGGCATTTGAGCTGGTTCCATATTTCTGCAATTGTGAATTGTGCTGCTATAAACATGCCTGTGCATGTATCATTTTGTATAATGACTTCTTTTCCTCTGGGTAGATACCCAGTAGTGGGATTGCTGGATCAAATGGTAGTTCTACTTTAAGGAATTTTTTTTAAGGAATCTCCATACTGTTTTCCATGATGGTTGTGCTAGTTTAGATTTCCACCAGCAGTATAGAAATGTTACATTTCCCCATATCCAGGCCAACATCTGTTATTTTTTGACTTTTTATTATGGCCATTCTTAGAAAAGTAAGGTGGTATTGCATTGTGGTTTTGATTTGTATTTCCCTGATCATTAGTGATGTTGAGAATTTTTTCATATGTTTGTTGGCTATTTGTATATCTTTGGAGAATTGCCTGTTCATGTCCTTAGCCAACTTTTTGATGGGTTATTTGTTTTGTTTTGTTTTGTTTTGGTGTTTTTCCTGCTAATTTGTTTTGAGTGTCTTGTAGATTCTAAATATTAGTTCTTTGTTGGCTATATAGGTGGTAAAGATTTTCTCCCACTCTGTGGGTTGTCTTGTTTATTCTGCTGACCGTTCCTTTTTGTGTGCAAAAGCTCTTTAGTTTAATTAAGTTCCACCTATTCATCTTTGTTTTTGTTGCATTTGCTTTTGGGTTCTTAGTTATGAAATCCTTTCCTGCCAGTGTCTAGAGGGTTTTTTCTGATGTTATCTTCTAGAATTTTTATAGTTTTAAGTCTTAGCTTTAAGTCTTGGATCCATCTTGAGTTGATTTTTGTCTAAGGCGAGAGATGAGGATCTAGTTTCATTTTCCGACATGTGACTTGCCAATGATTCCAACACCATTTGTTGAGTAGGGTGCCCTTTCCCCACTTTATGTTTTTGTTTGCTTTGTCAAAGCTCAGTTGGCTTTAAGTATTTGATTTTATTTCTCAGTTGTCTATTCTGTTCCATTGGTCTGTGTGCTTGTTTTTATACCAGTACCATGCTGTTTTGGTGTCTATGGTCTTACAGTATAGTTTGAAATCAGGTAATGTGATGCCTACACATTTGTTCTTTTTTGCTTAGTCTTGCTTTGGCTATAGAGGCTTTTTTTTTTTTTTGGTTCTATATGAATTTTAGGATTCTTTTTCTAGTTTTGTCAAAAAAGATGGTGGTATTTTAGTGGGGATTGCATTGAATTTTTAGACTGCTTTTGGCAGTATGGTCATTTTCACAATATTTATTGAGTCCACCTATTGATGAACATGGGATATGTTTCCATTTGTTTGTGTCATCTAGTGATTTCTTACAGTGGTGTTTTGTAGTTTTCCTTGTAGTGATGTTTTGACTTCTTGATTAGATATATTCCTCAGTTTGTGTGTGTATGTGTATGTGTGTTTTTCATAACTATTGTAAAAGACATCGAGTTCTGGATTTGTTTTTCAGCTTGGTTGCTGCTGGTGTGTAGGAGAGCTACTGATTTGTGTACATTTTGTATTTGGAAAGTTTGCTCAATTATTTTGTTAGTTTGGAAGCTTTTTGGAGGAATCTTTAGGGTTTTTCTAGGTATACAGTCCACATCATCAGCACACGGCGACAGTTTTTCTTCTTTATTGATTTGGATGCCCTTTATTTTTTCCTCTTGTCTGATTGCTCTCACTAGGAAGAGCAGTCGTGAGAGTGGGCATCCTTGTCTTGTTCCAGTTCCCAGAGGGAATGCTTTCAACTTTTCCCCATTCAGTATTACGTTGGTTGTGGATTTATCATAGATGGTGTTTATTGCATTACGGTATGTTGTTTGTACACCAGTTATGCTGAGCATTTCAATCATAAAGGGATGCCAGATTTTGTTCAGTCTTTTTTCTATGTTTATTGAGATGATTGTATGATTTTTGTTTTTAATTCTGTTGATGTAGTGTATCACATTTATTGACTTGCATATGTGAAACCATCCCTGCATTTCTGTTATGAAACCAACTTGATCATGGTAGATTATCTTTTTAATATGTTGTTGGATTCAGTTAGCTAGTATTTTGTTGAAGATTTTTACATCTATGTTTAGCAGGGGTATTGGTCTGTAGTTTTCTTTTTTGATTATGTCCTTTCCTGATTTTGGTATTAGGGTGATACTGGCTTCAAAGAATGATTTAGGGAGGATTCCCTCTTTCTTCTTTTGGAATGGAGTCAGGATTGGTACCAGTTCTTCTGTGAATGTCTGGTGGAATTCAGCTGTGAATCTATCTGGTCCTGAGCTTTTTTTGTTGTTGTTAAATTTTTTTTTTCTTTCAATACAGAGTCTTGCTCTGTCACCCAGGCTGGAGTGCAGTGATGCAATCTCAGCTCACTGCAACCTCTGCCTTCCAGGTTCTAGCAGTTCTCCTGCCTCAGCCTCTGGAGTAGTTGGGATTACAGACACATGCCATCGTGCTTGGCTATTTTTGTATTTTTAGTAGAGATAGGGTTTCACCATATTGGCCAGGTTGCTTTGAACTCCTGACCTCTGGTGATCCACCCACCTTGGTCCCTCAAAGTGCTAGGATTACAGGTGTGAGCCACTGTGCCTGGCCTATGTTGGTAATTTTTAAATTACCGTTTCAATCTTGCTGCATGTTAACTGGTCTTTCAGGATATCTAATTCTTCCTATTTTAAGCTAAGAGGGTTGTATCTTTCCATGAATGTATCCATCTCCTCTAGGTTTTCTAGGTTATATGCATAAACTATATGCGTATAACTTTATAGCATTCAAAGATAATCATTCAGTTCGCCTTGAATGATATTTTCTATTTCTGTGGTGTCAGTTGTCATATCTCCCGTTTTGATTCTAATTGAGCTTATTTGGTTCTCTTCCTGGTTAATCTTGCTAATGGTCTATCAATTAACCTTTTCAGAGAACCAGCTTTTTGTTTCATTTATCTTTTGTATATTTTTGGTTTGTTTCATTTTGCTATGCTCTGATCTTAGTTGTTTCTTTCTTCTGTGTTTGAGTTTGGTTTGTTCTTGTTTCTCTCATTCCTTGAGGTGTGACCTTAAATTGTGCTCTGTCAGACTTTTTGATGTAGGCATTTAGGGCTATGGACTTTCCTCCTAGCACCACCTTTGCTATATCCCAGAGGTTTTGATAGGTTGTGTCTCTATGTCATTCAGTTTGAAGAATTTTCTAATTTCCATCTTGATTTTATTGTTGACCCTATGATAATTCATGAGCAGGTTATTTAATTTCTGTGTATTTGAGTGCTTTTGAAGGTTAGTTTTGGAGTTGATTTCAAGTTTTTTTCTACTGTGGTTTGAGAGCATGCTTGATATAATCTCAATTTTATTAGATTTATTGAGGCTTGTTTTGTGGCCTGTCATATAGTCTATCTTGGAGAAAGTTCCATGTACTAATGAATAGAATGTATATTCTGCAGTTGTTGAGTAGAATGTCCTGTAAATATCTGTTAAGTTCATTTGTTCCAGGGTATAGTTTAAATCCATTGTTTCTTTGTTGGCTTTCTATCTTAATGACCTGTCTAGTGCTTGTCAGTGGAGTATTGAAGTCTTCCACTTTTTTTTATGTTGCTATTTCATTTCTTAAGTTTAGTAATAATTGTTTTATCAATATGAGAGCTCTAGTGTTAGGTACATGTATATTTAGGATTGTGATACCTTTTTGTTGGACAGTGCTTTTTATCATTATATAATGTCCTTCTTTGTCTTTTTTTTGGAGACAGAGTCTTGCTTTGTCACCAGGCTGGAGTGCAGTGGCGCAATCTCGGCTCACCAACCTCTGCCTCCTGGGTTCAAGCAATTCTTCTCCCTCCGCCTCCCAGTATCTGGGACCACAGGTGCATGCCACCATGCCCGGCAATTTTTTTTGTATTTTTAGTAGAGACGGGGTTTCACCGAGTTGGCCAGGATGGTCTCGATCTCTTGACCTCATGATGCACCTGCCTCGGCCTCCCAAAGTGCTGGGATTACAGGCGTGAGCCACCATGCCGGGCCCTTTCTTTGTCTTTTTTAAGTGCTGTTGCTTTATCTGATATAAGAATAGCTACTCCTGCTTGCTTTTGATGTCCATTTGCACAGAATGTCTTTTTCCATCCCTTTACCATAAGCTTAAGTGAGTCCTTTTGTGTTACGTGAGTCTCTTGAAGGCAGCAGATGGTTGGTGAATTCTTACCCATTCTGCAATTCTGTATATTTTAAGTGGAGCATTTAATGTTAGTGATATGGTTTGACTGTGTCCCCACCCAAATCTCAACTTGAATTTTATCTCCCGGAATTCCCATGTATTGTGGGAGGGATCCAGGGGGAGGTCCCTGAATCATGGAGGCTGGTCTTTTTCATGCTATTCTCGTAATAGTGAGTCTCATGAGATCTGATGGGTTCATCACGGGTTTCTGCTTTTGCTTCTTCCTCATTTTTCTTTTGCCACTGCCATGTCATAAGTACCTTTCACTTCCCACCGGTTCTGAGACCTCCCTAGCCAGGTGGAACTGTTAAGTCCAGTGGAACTCCTTTTTTCTCCGAGTCTCAGGTATGCCTTTATCAGCACCATGAAAACAGACTGTTACAGTAAGTATTGAGTTGTGAGGTGCTATTCCATTCATCATGCTATTTGTTGCCTTTATACCATGGTTTTTTGTTTGTTTATTGTATTTTTGCTTTATAAATACTGTGAGATTTATGCTTTAAAGAAGTTCTGTTTTGATGTGTTTCAAAGATTTGTTTCAAGATTTAGAGCTCCTTATAGCAGTTCTTATAGTGCTAGCTTGGTCATGATGAATACTCTCAGCATTCGTTTGTCTGAAAAAGAGTGTATCTTTTCTTAACCTATGAAGCTTAGTTGCACTGGATACAAAACTCTTGACTCATAATTCTTTTGTTAAGGAGGCTGTAGATAGGCCCCAATGCCATCTAGCTTGTAGGGTTTCTGATGAGAAACCTGCTGTTTATCTGATAAGTTTTCCTTTATAGATTACCTGGTGCTTTTTCCTTACAGCTCATAAGATTCTTTCCTTCATTTTAACTTTAGATAACCTGATGACAATGAGCCTAGGTGATGACCTTTCTGCAGTGAATTTCCCAGGTGATGTTTGAGCTTCTTGTATTTAGATGTGTAGGTCTTTAACAAGGTCTGGGAAGTTTTCCTTGATTATTCCCCCAAATAGACATTTTCTAAACTTTTAGGTTTCTCTTCTTCAGGAATGCTGATTATTCTTAGGTTTGGTTGTTTAATATAATCCCAGACTTCTTGGAGGCTTTGTTCATATTTTCTTATTCTTTTTTCTTTGTCTTTGTTGGATTGGGTTAAATCGAAAACCTTGTCTTCGAGCTCTAAAGTTTTCTTCTTGTTCGATTTGATTGCTGAGACTTTCCAGAGTATTTTTCGTTTGTATAAATGTGTTCATTATTTCCTGAAGTTTTTTATTTTATTTATTTATTTATTTATTTAGAGATGGAGTTTTGCTCTTGTTGCCCAGGCTGGAGTGTAATGGCACAATCTTGACTCACTGCAACTTCTGCCTCTCGGGTTCAAGTCATTTTCTTGACTAAGCCTCTCCAGTAGCTAGGATTACGGGCATGTGCCACCACACCTGGCTAATTTTGTATTTTTAGTAGAGATAGGGTTTCTCCTTGTTGGTCAGGCTGGAGAAACTGCTGGAGAAACTGACCTTGTTGGTCACTTCACTTCTTGAACTCTCGACCTTGGGTGATCTGCCCACCTTGGCCTCCCAAAGTGCTGGGATTACAGACGTAAGCCACCGTGCCTGGTTGATTGTTCTTTATTTATGATACCTATTTCACTGAAGATTTCTCCCCTTATTTCTTGAATGATTTTTTTTATTTCCTTAAATTGGGCTTTGCCTTTCTCTGGTGCCTCCTTGATTAGCTTAATAACTGACCATCTGAATTATTTTTCCGATAAATCAGGGATTTCTTGGTTTGGATCCATTGCTGGTGAGCTGGTGTGTTTTTTATGGCCAGGGGTGGGGGTGGAGGGGGGTGCGTGTTAAGGAACCTTGTTTTGTCATATTACCAACTCTTGGTTTTCTGGTTCCTTCCCTTTTGGGTAGGCTCTGTCGGAGGAAAAAATCTAGGGATTCAGGCTGTTGTTCAGATTCTTTTGTCCCACAGGGCATTCCCGTGATGTAGTACTCTCTACCTTTTCCTAGGAATGTTGCTTTCTGAGAGGTGAGCTGTAATGTGTCATCTCTCTTTTAAGATTAGATACCAAATACCTAACCAAAGAAGTGAAAGATAAAAAGAGGACTGTAAAACACTGAAGAAGGCCAGGCAGAGTGGCTCACACCTGTTATCTCAGCACTTTGAGAGGCCAAGGTGGGCAGATCACGAGGGCAGGAGTTTGAGACATGGTGAAACCCTGTCTCTACTAAAAATACAAGAATTAGCTGGGCGTGGTGGTGCACACCTATAATCCCAGCTACTCAGGAGGCTGAGGCAGAAGAATGGCTTGAACCTGGGAGGCAGAGGTTGCAGTAAGCCGAGATCATGCCACTGCACTCCGGACTCCAGCGTGGGTGACAGAATGAGACTCCGTCTCAGACCCAAAAAAAAAAAAAAATCGATGAAAGAATTTGGAGAGGACACAAAAAAATCTTTATACAACTTAAAGCAGTATGCATATTCAGTGCAGTCCCTATCAAAGTATCAATGGCATTCTTCACAGAAATAGACAGAACAATCCTAAAATTAGTATGCAGCCACAGAAGACCAAGAATAGCTAACACTATTCTGAACAAAAAGAACAAAACTGGAGGAATCACATTACCTTACTTCAAGTTATACTACAGAGCTATAGTAACCAAAACAGCATGATACTAGCATAAAAACAGGCAGAACAGTAGAACAGAATCGATTTCTACTGTGGGTGAACTCATGTTTGACAAAGATGCCAAGAACAAACATTTGCGAGAAGACAGTCTTCAGTAAATGGTGCTGGGAAAACCCGATATTCACATACAGAATGAAATTAGATCTCTCACTGTATATAAAAAGTCAAAATAGATTAAAGACTTACATCTAAGACCCCAAACTATGTAACTACTAGAAGAAATCATTGGGGAAACTCTCTAGGACATTGTTCTGGGCAAAAAAATTTTTATAAGCATTGGTAGCCAAATGATAAACAGACAGACTGGATCACTTCAAGTTAAAAAGCTTCTGCATAGCCAAGGAAACAATCTACAAAGTAAAGAGACAAGGCACAGAATGGGAGAAAATATTTGCAAACTACATGTTTGACATGGCATTAATAACCAGAATATAAGGAGCTCATACAATTCTGTAGGAAAGAATCTAATAATCCAATTATAAAATGATAATACTTGAATAGACATTTCTCATAAGGAAAGATACAAATGGAAAACAGGCATGTGAAAAGCTGCCTAATGTCATTGATCATCAGCAAAATGCAAATCAAAGCTACAGTGAGATTATCATCTCACCTCACTTAAAATAGCTTTTATTCAAAAGACAGGTAATTTGAAATGCTGATGAGGATGTGTAGAAAAAGGAATCCTTGTACATTGTTGGTGGGGATGTAAATTTGTACAATCAGTAGGGTGAACAGTTTGGAGGTTCCTCAAAAAACTAAAAATAGAGCTACCATGCAGTCTAGCAGTCCTGCTGCTGAATGCATACCCAAATGAAAGGAAATCAATATATCAAAAGGATATCTATAATTTCATGTTTATTGCAGCACTTTTCACAATAGGCAGGACTTGGAAACAACCTAAGTGCTCATCGGCAAATGAATGGATAAAGAAAATGTACATATACACAATAGAATACTATTCAACCATGAAAAACAATGAGATATGTCATTTGCAACAATGCGGATGGACCTAGAGGTCATTATCTTCAGTGAAGTAAGCCAGGCATGGAAAGACACACTTAGATTCTCACTTATTTGTGGGAGGTAAAAATTAAAACATTTGAATTTATGGTGAAAGTAGAAGGATGGTTACCAGAGACTGGGAAAGGTATTTGGTGTTGGGGAGGAAGATGGGGATGATGAATGGATATAAAAAGTAGTTAGAATGGGCCGAGCACAGGGGCTCATACCTGTAATACCGGAACTTTGGGAGGCCAACCGGGTATATGACCAGAGGCCAGGAGTTTGAGACCAGCTTGGTCAACATGGCGAAACTGTCTCTCTACTAAAAAATAAAAAAGTTAGCCTGGAATGGTCGTAGTAGGCACCTGTAATCCCAGCTACTCAGGAGGCTGAAGCAGCAGAATCACATGAATCCAATAGGCAGAGGTTGCAGTGAGCCAAAATCGTGCCACAGAACTCCAGCCGGAGTGACAGAGTGAGACTCTGTCTCAAAAAGAAAAAAAGGGGGGAGTTAGAATGAATAAGACCTAGTAACCTAGCATTCAGTTGCACAACTGGCTGACTATAGTCATCAATAATTTAGTTGTACATTCAAACATAACTAAAAGACTATAATTGGATTGTTTGTAATACACAGGTAAATCGAAGGGATGGATACCCCATTTACCAAGATGTGATTATTATGCATTGCATTTCTGTATCAAAGTATCTTATGTACCCCATAATTTTATACACCTAGTGTATACCTACCAAAGTTATAAATGAAAAGTGGAAATAACTAAAAAAGAAAAAAAAAACCTCATGAAAATATAAGAATCAGAGTTCATATAAAATAATCACATAAAGGCAGAAGAGAAAGGAATCAAATGGCAACACAATATAATTCCACTATACCTCAAAGACAGAGGAAAAGAAAGAAAGATTTATAAAACAACTAGGTAATAATCAACAATGTGAAGGAACAAAACCTCTCATAGCACTATTAACACTGAACATGAATGGATTAAATGTTTCACTTAAAAGAGAGATTGATGGAACAGATTTTTAAAACCCATCAACCAGGTATATGCTGCTTACCAGAAACTCATCTTACATTGTAAGACACATTTAAACTGAAGGTGAAAGGGTGGAAAAAGATACCCTGGGCAGTGGAAACCAAAACTGAGCAGGAGCAGCTATGCATATCTCACATACAATCAGCTTTAAATCAAAAGGAGTAAAGAAAGACAAACATGATACTTATTTAATAATAAAGAGATTAATTCAACAAGAGGACATAACAATCCTAAATATGCATGCACTCAACACTGGGCTACCCAAATTCATTAAATATAACTATAGCTAAAGATATAGACAGCTGTACAATAATAGTAAGGAACAACACCATACTCATACTAGACAGAAATTGAGAATCTGATCCTAAAATTCATATGGAAATTCAAGTGATCCACAGTAGCCAAAACAGTATTTACCAAGAAGAACAAAGTTGAAGGTCTTACACATCCTGAATTCCAAACTTCTCTCACAAATGACAGTAATCAAGATAGTGTGGTACAGACTTATACACAAATGGAATAGAATTGTGAACCCAGAAATATACCTTCTCATTTAAAGTCAATTTTTTTTTATGAGAGTGTCATAAAAAATCAATAAGGGAAGTAATGGAATTTTAAAATCATGCTGGATCAATTGAATTTCCACATGAAAAAGAATATAGAGACCCTTATCTCTCACCATATGCAAAACTTAACTGAAAATGGATCAAAAACCTAAATATAAGTATTTACAAAACTTTAAAATTCTTAGGACCTTGGATTAGGCAGTGATGTCTTTGCTAAAAACACAAGTAAATGTGTTTTTAAATCTTTAGAAATTACACTTTATGAAAATTTTAAACTGTTTTCAAGGCATACCTTCAAGGAATAGAAAAGACAATTCATAGAATGCAAGGGAAAGCTTGTAAATATTATTTTATAAGGGACTTAATCTAGACTATATTAAGAGTTCTTACAGGCCAGTAATAAAAAGACAAATAGTAGTTTTTAATTTCTCAAAGAATCTGCATAGTCATTTATCCAAAGAAGATACACAAGCTTCCAGAAGCACATGAAAAGATGGTCAACATCATTAGCCATCAGGTAAATGCAAATCAAAATGACAATGAGGCACCACATCACTTGCAACAGGATGAGTATACTAAGACAAACAGATAAGAAGTGTTGGTGAAAAGGTGTTAAAATTGGAACTCTCATCCACTGCTGCTGTGGACGTCAGTTGTCCTGGACATTTTGGGAAACTGCCTAGTAGTTCCTCAAAAGGTTAAATCTAGAGTTACCACATGACCAAATAATTCTGTTTCTAGGTATATAGAGCAAAGAGACGTGAAAACAGTACATCCACATAAAAACTTTTACATGAATGTTTATATCAGAATTTTTCTTTTTTGAAACAGAGTTTCCTTCTTGTTGCCCAGGCTGGAGTGCAGTGGTGCAATCTCCGTTCACTGTAACCTCCACCTCCTGAGTTCAAGTGATTCTCCTGTCTCACCCTCCTGAGTAGCTGGGATTACACGTGCCTACCACCGTGCGTGGCTAGGTTTTTTTTTTTTTTTTGTATTTTTAGTATAGACAGGGTTTCACCATGTTGGCCAGGCTGGTCTTGAACTCCAGACCTCAAGTAATTTGCCTACCTCGGCCTCCCAAAGTGTTGAGATTATAGGTGTGAGCCACTGTGGCTGGCCAGAAATCTTTAAAGGTAGTCAAGCCCATGCAATTGGGAAGCATATTGAGATGTTTAAAAAAAGAAAGTTAGACCATGTATGGTGGCTCATACCTGTAACCCCAGCACTTTAGGAGGCCAAGGCAAGTGGATCACAGGTCAGGAGTTCAAGACCAGCCTGGCAAACAAGACGAAACCCCATCTCTACTAAAAATGCAAAAATTAACTAGAGATGGTAGCATGCTCCTGTAGTCCCAGCTACTTGGGAGGCTAAGGCAAGATAATTGCTTGAACCCGGGAGGTGGAGGTTGCAGTGAGCCGAGATAGCACCACTACACTCCAGCCTGGGCGACAGAGCTAGACTCTGTCTCAAAAAAAAAAAAAAAGACACCTTAATAATAAATAATAATGTAAATAATAATAAAACTAAAACAGCAATACATAAAAGCCAGAAGATATTAACTCTAATGTAAATTAAGGCTTTAATATGGCGTGAATAACTAATGTAAATGAATTAAATTTTGTTGAAAGACAAATTCATTAGGTTTAAAATATTTTTAAGTATTACAAGATACATAAATTGATACAAAAATGTTAAAGGTAAGCCGGGCATGGTGGCTCACGCCTCAGATCTTAGCACATTGAGAGGCCGAGGCAGGCGAATCACCTGAGGTTGAGAATTCAAGACCATCCTGACCAACATGGAGAAACCCCGTCTCTACTAAAAAATAAATTAGCTGGGCGTGGTGGCATGCACCCATACTCCCAGGTACTCAGGAGGCTGAGGCAGGAGAATTACATAAACCCAGGAGGTGGAAGTTGTCAAAATCGTGCCATTGCACTCCAGCTTGGGCAACGAGCAAAGCTCCATCTCAAAAAATAAAACGTTAAAGATAAGAATGGTCAACATTATGTTCAGTAGGATTTACATCATCATAAAACAGATTAAAAGTAGAGATTAGATAGTTTTATTATTTCAAAACGAAATTAACAGTGAGGTTACAGCCAAGCAATTATGTATCTGAGGGGAAAATGAAAATAGGTCCTTTCCTCTTTTCCATATGCTAAAATAAGTTCTAGATGGATTAAGGACTTAAATTGTAAAAGACAGATTTTAAAACTTGAGAAAATATAATTTATCTTTTGCAGCATGTGTTACAGGACAGTATTACCATCTCAAAGATCTGTGAGTTGTGGCTTATGTGACAGCAAAGAATTCAAGTTGGCTGAAGAGAGGAGTTCTGGTGATGGTAGGGTTCCTGCTGATTAGTTTGGGTCATTGTTTTTTATTTTCTTAGCAAGGAATTCAACTTGAATGAACAGGTTCTATTACAGGCAAACTATGCAGTTAGCAATATTTAACTTGCACCTTTTATTGGCAGTTTTACATGTCTCCCCTAAGCATTCTCATGCAGTGGTTCTCCAAGCGAAATACCTCTCCTCAGTGCTGTAAATTTAACCAGTTACAAAGTGTATAATTTTAACTTCCTTTAAGTTCATGTTTTTTATGAACTTTAACAGTAATTCACTTTGAGCTGACACTCTGTATTATTTCTATATATTGTAATATTTGCACAGCCATGGTATAGCACCATGTCCTTCAATAACTTACATCAGTGAAAGGCTTCTTTACCACCAGTAGGCTTTACTATTTCATCCATCATCATGAGGTAGGGAAGGATTTCACAAAGAAGAGAGATCAAACTTTAATTATAAAAGAAAAAAATTGTTTAATTTGACTATATTAAAATTAGAGCCTAATAAGACACCTGTAACTCATATAACAAAGCACTGACAAAGGAATACAGTGTTTTTGTTTTGTTTTGTTTTGTTTTGTTTTTTATGGAATCTCACTCTGTTGCCCAGGCTAGAGTGCAGTGGAAAGATCTCAGCTCACTGCAACCTCTGCCTCCTGGGTTCAAGTGATTCTTCTGCCTCAGCCTCCCAAGTAGCTGGGACTACAGGTACGTGCCACAATGCATGGCTAATTTTTGTATTTTTGGTAGAGATGGGATTTCGCCACATTGGGCAGGCTGGTCTCGAACTCCTGACCTCGTGATCCGCCTACCTTGGCCTCCCAAAGTGCTGAGATTACAGGCATGAGCCACTGCAATGGGCCTTTTTTTAAGGCAGAGTCTCACTTTTTCATCCAGGCTAGAGTGCAGTGGCGTGATCTTGGCTCACTGCAACCTTCACCTCCCGGGTTCAAGCGATTCTCTTGCTTCAGCTTCCTGAGTAGCTGGGATTACAGGCATGTACCCACACCCAGCAAATTTTTATAGTTTTAGTAGAGATGGGATTTTGGCCATGTTGGCCAGGGTGGTCTCGAACTCCTGACCTCAAGTGATCACCGACCTCAGCCTCCCAAGGTGCTGGGATTACAGGTGTGAGCCATCACCCCCGGCTGGTATATGGTTTATATGTTAAGTATGCCTTGAAAATGAAAGAGGAAAGATAACCCAAGAAGTTATGAGCAGGAAATAACCAGGAATTTTTACAGACAAGTAAACATAGCTAATAAACATATGAAAAGATGCTAGTAATTAGGGAAAGGCAAATTAAGACATGAGATCTAATTCTTTATCCAAATAGATTTGCTAAAATCACATCTGGCAATACCAAGGGTTCAAGAGGATGTGGCTCAGTGGTAACTCTTATACACTGACTATATAGGTGCAAACTGGTAAAACTGTTTTAGAAAGTAATTTGGCTTTTCTGGAAAGTGGAATATGGATACCATATTAGTATCCAAAAGGGCACTCAGGAGATTCTTACACATAGGCACCTTGAGACAGAAATGTTCAAATTAGCAGTGTTATGTCAGAACATCAACAAGAACTAGAGATGTAATCCCAGCACTTTGGGAGGTTGAGAAAGGAGGATCACTTGAGGCCAGGAGTTTCAGACTAACCTGGGCAGCATAGTAAGAACTGGTGTCTACAAATTTTTTTTATTAAAAATTAGCCAGGTGTGGTGGTGCATGCATGTAATCCCAGCCTCTTAGGAGGCTGAAGTGGGAGGATTGCTTGAGCCTGGGAGGTTGAGGCTGCCATGACCCATGCTGCACTCCAGTCTAGGTAACAGACCACTGAGACCCTGTCTCCAAAAAAGAAAGGGAACTGGAGGTGACCCAAAGATCCTTCACAGATAATCGGATAATAAACAAATTTTGGTATATCTACCCAATGAATTATTATAATACAAAGAGGAACATGAATTATTGCTACACACAGGCACATGGATGAATTTTATACATACCTAATACAAGTATTAGCTGTAGTTTGCTTAACAACAAAATTAAACAGTATACTTGTTTATATATGATATTTATAATGAAACCATAGAAAAAATAATAGAATTATAAACTAAATTTCGGATACATCAGGATGGAGAAGAGGTGCATGGGGCACCTCTTCTCCATCCTGATGTGGTTTGGAGAAACATAAGTAAATGCAAGTTACTGATCGTATTGTACTTATTTGTTGTGGGTAGTTCAAAGATGTTCACTTTGTTATACTTCATAATTAACATATATACATGTCTTTTTTATGCATCAAATGTAGAGGCATTTTTTTACTCCAAAGCTTAAATTTCAGCACTTTTTCCTAGTTTGGGCCTTTTCCAAAAGCCCTTAGAAGGACAATAGTAATAATATGTTCACGTGGTTGGACATTTTCATCAGATTTACAATAGTAAGCTATTTTAATTATAGTCATTTAAGACTCCTGTCTCTCTTCACCTTGATTTCTTCTTTGTGTCAGCTGGCAGTAGAGTGGTTTTAGGCATTTCGTTATTGGGGGATTTGTATGGGTTTAGTGGGATGTGTTTGTGATTGGAAGTCATTTCTGGATGTAGGTAATTACAGCCTATCAGCCTGATTGTGTTGGGAATGTGGTCTCTAGTGCTTGGCACCTGGAATACATGAGTATTAGAGAAGCCAGAGTTTCAAGTTTATGAAACCAGAAGGTAATCAGGAAAAAATTCCCAATTATCTGATGTTTAAAATTTTAAGTATAGGATTTAGTTTTCATGAATTTCCAGTCAAAACAGCACCTTTCTCTTGTCAGAAATAATAAAATGGCACATTCAATTATAAAATCACCATGTACTTATTTTCTTCTTTTTGATAGGAATCTGCTTTTTTTTTTCTTTCTTCAGACAGGGTCTCTATTTGTCACCCAGGCTGGAGTGCAGTGGTGCAATCACAGATCACAGCAGTGTCAATTCCTGGGCTCAAGTGAACCTCCTGCCTCAGCCGTCTGAGTAGCAGGGACCACAGGCATATGCCACACCTTATTGAATTCTGCCTTTAAAATAATATAAGAATGTTTTTATTTGTAGGACACAAAACTGTAGCAGTGTCTTCATGCAAAGCTGCTAGTTTTATGCATCATGATTATCAGTTTTATCAAATACATTATTAAACCATGCTATAGGAAAGATTTGATTTGTTCGCTCTCTCTGGAAATAATACAAAAATTGTATTAATGAAGAGACAATCAAATAATACACAGTCCTATAGGAAAAATAGAATTGTATAGGCATGTTAGGATCTTAATTAATAAAGAGTGTTCTGCTGTTTTTCTGGATTTATTTAGTATACATATCAGGTTTTTGTTTTTTAGGTTTTGGTTTTATTTTTGAGGTGGAGTCTTGCTCTATCTCCTAGGCTGGAGTGCAGTGGGGTAGTCTCTGCTCACTGCAACCTCTGCCTCCTGGGTTCAGCAATTCACCTGCCTCAGCCTCCCAAGAAACTGGGATTACAGGCATGCACCGCCACACCTGGCTAATTTTTGTATTTTTTTTTTTTTAATTGCATTTTAGGTTTTGGGGTACATGTGAAGAACATACAATATTGTTGCATAGGTACACACGTGGCAGTGTAATTTGTTGCCTTCCTCCCCTTCACCTATATCTGGCATTTTAATAGAGACAGGGTTTCACCATGTTGGTTGGGGCTGGTCTCGAATTCCTGACCTCAAATGATCCTCCCAACTCTGCCTCCCAGTGGCAATTAGAGGCATGAGCCACATTTATTTTAGAAACTTGAACATTAGGAAAACTGAAACAGATGCTACTATGTATAGAAAATGGAATGTTTTAATACAAAGCTTTTTTTTTTTGGTTTTATGAATAAGTGCAATTTAATCTTTAGGTTATTTAAACCATGACTTACCTGGATGGATAAATAAAAAGTGAATGGTTATAGCACTGAGGTGATATAACAAGAAGTGGCTAGATAAAACTGTCAGGCATAGTGTCAAGGAGATGCTTACTAGCAATATAGATTTTAAATTTATGTAGTTTAAATTTATAGAAACAGTACAAATGATTTCTTTGTTTTCAGTGTCATGAAAATGGATATAATTTCTAGTAAAATTATTATTTAAATCTGGAGAGATAGTATCAATGTTATTTTAATATTGCAAATAACTTTAATTCAGTAGTAAATAACTTTTATTCACTAGCAAAATGCATTTGAATATGATGTCTTAAATTCCAGGATATGAAAGATGGCAAGTCCAGATAGAAGTAAACGGAAGATATTAAAAGCCAAAAAAACAATGCTCCAAAGTTGCCGGAAGCAAGTAGAGATGCTAAATAAGTCAAGGAATGTCGAAGCACTGAAAACAGCAGCAATTGGAAGTAATGTTCTGAGTGGTAATCAGAGTTTCAGTCCCAGTGTCATAACTAGCAAATGTGGACATTCTGAAAATGGTACATCCTCATTGGACTCTAATAAAAATTCAATATCAGAGGAAAGCAAAATATTCTCTCGGAATTGCATAAAACCTGTAAAAGAAATCGTTCATTCAGAAACAAAATTGGAACAAGTTGTTTGTTCAGACCAAAATCCAAGTAAAACAACAGATTCCACCAGCACAGTCTTTATAGAAGAGGCAAAAGATTTACTGAACACTTCTGAAAACCATTCTAAATATCAGACAAATGTTACACCATCCCTTTTTCAGCACGAAGGGGCTTGTAGTCTAAAGTCCACTTGCTGTCTACCCGGTGTATTGAATGGTACTGTTCAGATGCCAGAGACTAGAGTAACCATTCCCGTGGATGATAAGAGAACTGACCAGATAGTTTTCCATTTAGAAACAAACTCCAATTCAGAATCACATGATAAAAAGCAAAGTGACAACATTTCATGTTCAGAAGACTCAGGTTTTGTGCTTGTTGAGAAAACACCTAACTTGGTGAATTCAGTCACTTCTCACAACTGTGCTGATGACATTTTGAAAACTGAAGAATGTAGTAGAACCTGTCCTTCCAGCATTTCAAATTGTGAAAGTGCACATTTAACATGGGAGTCATTACTTGACACTAGTAACAACAGTAAGTATATATTTACGCACCTTTTTGAAAAATTAAAATAGTCACTTTTCTTTGAGGTATTTTAAAGTCTCAAATATACAAACAAGTAGAGTATACATAGACAGGAAAAAGGTAAATAATTTATTTCACAGTATCTTGTTACTGAAATGTTCTTGGTGAGGTGGGGAACAGGTATCCACCATATTAAAGGGGTAGTTAATTATTGCAGAGAAGGAATCACTTTTCCTTGAATACAGAAAATCAAAAGGTGTTTTATAGCAATTATTTGGTTCATTTCATATACATCTCTTCTGAAGTTTGAAGTTTTATTTCTTAGATGAAGAAGGAGGCTGGTTGAAAGAGAGTGGGTTTTAAAAATTGTCGGTAACCCTATTTCTTTTTGTAGAATTGATGTGTTAATCACATACCGAGTATAAAATGATAGATTATATATTCACACCTGTGTGTATATGTGTGTGTAGAGAAAGAGAAGCACCCCAAATAATAAATGAAGATCTTGGGTTATAACATCATTCAAATAGCAGAAGTGAATTTCATTTGAAGTAGGGCATTTGTATGTTGATTGATGAAATAGAAAAAACTGATTTCGCATGTTCTCAATCATAGGTGGGTGTTGAACAGTGAGAACACATGGACACAGGGAGGGGAGCATCATACACTGGGGTTTGTCGGTGGGAAATAGGGGAGGGACGGCGCGGGGTGGGGAGTTGGGAAGAGATACCATGGGGAGAAAAGCCAGATATAGGTGATGGGGAGGAAGACAGCAAATCACTCTGCCATGTGTGTACCTAGGCAACAGTCTTGCATGTTCTTCACATGTACCCCAAAACCTAAAATGCAATTTAAAAAAAAAAGAAAAAACTGATTTCATAGGATAAATTTTGTGTTCTTGTCTAGGCTACAGAATGATCATTTGACAAAATGAATTTAAAATTGCTTAAAAATAATATTATCATCTATTTAAAATATGTATAATAGGACTGTTTGGGTGCAGTAGCTCATGGCTATAATCTCAGCACTTTGGGAGGCTGAGGCAGGAGAATCGCTTGAGCCATCAAGACCAGCCTGGGCAACAGATCCAAGACCCTGTCTCTTTTGAAAAAACAAAAAGAAGAAGCCAGGCATGGTGACTCACGCCTGTAATCTTAGCACTTTGGGAGGCCAAGGCAGGTGGATCACCTGAGGTCAGTAGTTGAAGACCAGCCTGGCCAATATGGCAAAACCCCATCTCTACTAAAAATACAAAAAAAATTAGCCAGGCATGGTGGTGGGTGCCTGTAATCCCAGCTACTCAGGAGGCTGAGGCAGGAGAATTGCTTGAACCTGGGGGCGGAGGTTGCAGTGAGCCATGAGCCGAGGTGGCGCCACTTCACTCCAGCCTAGGTGACAAGAGCAAGACTGTGTCTCAAAAAAAAAAGAAAAAAAGGATTATCGATATAGAAAATAATGTAGAACCACTTAAGTAACCGTAAACAGAATTAAATGCCATAATTTTTAAGTTTTTGTTGATATATGTGTATTGAATTATTAAGTAAGATTGAAGGGACAGTGTACCTGAGACCAGAACGCTACCTAAGATAACTCATTTTTTTTTAAGGAATAATTTGTGGATATGTTTTTATGCAATTGAATTTTCTGAAAAATGCTGCCATTGACACATTTTAGTTTTTCCATTTGCTCAGAGGGTCCCTAAATTAGAGAATTGCTATTTCTTTCTCTTTTTTTCTCCTTGGAACAGGGTCTCACTGTGTTACCCAGGCTGGAGTGCAGTGGTTGAGGTGCTCACTGCCACCTCAGCCTCCCAGGCTCAAGCAGTCCTCCCACCTCAGCCTCCCAAGTAGTTTGGGACTACAGGGGTACCCCACCATACCCAGCTAATTTTAAATTTTTTATAGAGATGAATTCTCACTATGTTGCTCAGGCTGGTCTTGAACTCCTGGCCTCAAGCCATCCTCCCTCCTTCGCCTCCTAGAGTGCTGGAATTACAGACATGAGCTGCCACGATGAACCTGTTTTCTTCTTTAAAATATCTTCCTTTATAATCTTTGCATCTCCTTAAGGCCATTATCAGAAGAAGAGGATGTTTTCAGAAAACAAAGAAAATGTTAAACGCTTGAAAACTTCAGAGCAAATTAATGAAAATATTTGTGTGGATTCGGAAAGGCAAACAGCATTCCTGGAACAGGTAATATATTGGGGCTTAAATAAAACTTTTAATTTTGATTAGTAAAACATGGTAAATTAATTACCTGGTCTCCACAATGAGGTAGTACAGACGACTCTCACTTGATGCAAAGCTGGTGTGTGAAAGCCAAATTATCACAGATTGGGGAGAGAGAAATTATTTACACTACCACAACAGCTCTGGTTTCTTGAAAATGAACTCATGCAGAGTTACCTAGGGATCATGTGTAGGTAGAGACCTGTTACAGAAAGAGAATGGGCTTTCATTCAATAAATACTACACTCATATTTGTTGGTGAGTCAGACACTGGATGACCTTGAGTCTCTTTTATACTAGTCTCTTTTATATAAACCTCCAGTCTCTTTTATACTAGTCGTGGGGTTCTTAGATATGCAGCTATATCTGTTTGTAGATCTCACCACAATCCAGAAGACTCAAACAACCTGGAAGTCCATTGCAAAGTCCTGCTGCATTCAGGTTTACTTGCCCTATTTTCCAAACTTAAATGGATATGGTCCATTATCTGACATTTTGCTTTACGGCATCATTAAATAGTCTTCTTGCTTTCATTGTCACCTCATTTTATCTCATTGTACTACAGTCTCAATATGTGTCTGATGAGTTATTAGTTGAAGTGTAGTGTTTCAGTTGTAGTAAAATGGCTATACTCAGGATGGGTTTTGATGACCATGTTTTTCTATTTCACTACCACTACTGTAAATCATTATGTAGTAGATTAATGTCTCCCAACTGTAATGAACCAAAATTTCTGAGTCTAAACTACCCTACAAACTGTTTCAGAAACAGAAACACTACTACTGTTTTTTAAAACAGACCATTACAATTAGATAGTTACATATGTTATGAATGTATATTCTTCACCTAATAAAGGGAAATCTTTCAGAAACACTTATGCAGAACCAGTTTAAAGGGTGAGTCAGTAGTTTTCCCCTGTCTACCTTTTGGTTTTCTTCCAAGAAGACCAAAGGGAGACACAGTAAAAAATAAGTAAGTGTTCTATCGTTGGCAGAGAAAGGGTAGTAGAAATGTGGTAAGCATGGATCTAGCCCTAAGGACCATGTTATTCAAGAAGAAGATTGGGGATTCCAGCTGTGTCTTGTATCCAGTGATTAGTAGCTAAAGTGAGTAATTCTTTTTGCTTTGGCTGGAGTACAGTGGCACAGTCTTGGCTCACTGCTACTTCCACCTCCTGAGTAGTTGGGACTACAGGTGTGCACTAGCACTCCCAGCTAATTTTTTGTGTGTATTTTTAGTTGAGATGGGTTTTACCATGTTGGCCAGGCTGGTCTTGAACTATTGACATCAAGTCATCTGCCTGCCTCGGCCTTCCAAAGTGCTAGGATTACAGGTGTGAGCCACCGTGCTCGGCCACAAGTAAGTTCTAATGTGTACATAACCATCTCTAAATAGCTAGCTTTTCCTCACTTGTAATTCTTGTCCAGACTGTTATCTCTCTAAAGCATATCTGTGTATTTACCTTCCTTGAATCTCAATGAGATAGCCCTCCCCCACATTCTGACATTTTTCTCCCCTACTGAAAGAGTCCTAGAGTGATCGTTTCTTAGCCTTTTGAAGTTTCATAAGGATCTTGGCCTAGTTCCCATTAAATTACTGAAGAGGAAGGGTTTTTCCTTTACCATCTAAGTTATTCACTCTACCCACTGTCTTAGAAAGTTGTCAGAGATTGGAGATAAGTTTGTACCTTCTCCAAACTTCAGGCCAGTTTGGTTGCTATCTTCACTTTGAAGCCAGGACTTCAATATGGTTCCCTATTAATGGACACATTTCCAGTGGTTAAAAAAAAAAATTATGAGATATTTGACGGAAGTTATTCTGTCTTCTGTATGAGGAACATTACCATTAAATTAGATCAAGTATAGTCTAATCAAGAGGAGTTATCCTATGGTGGGTACTTAGCCCAAAATGATCAAATTTAAGGACCTGTGTCTATCTGAACCACCAGGAATACTTGTTTAAATTGTACTTTCTTGAGCTTACTAATAGATGAAGACTGTTGTTTTAGGCTACCGCTTTCTCAGATGTACCTGATAAAAATTATTTGTAGTAACTGTAACTATACAACTTTCCAGACCCCTTTCCAAAACATTGTGTTTGGTGGATCCAGGACGTGGCCTAGGAATTTGTGATTTTAATAACCATCCCATATGATTGTTTGTCATTCCTGGAGAAACACTGTACAAAACAGTGTCTCCACGTTCAAAACATTTAGATATGTTTCTCCAAGTTTCACCCTTTTTTTTTGAGACAGAGTCTTGTTCTGTTACCCTGGCTGGAGTGCAGTGGTGCAATCTCCACTCACTGCAACCTCCACCTCCGAGGTTGAAGTGTTTCTCCTGCCTCAGCCTCTTGAGTAGCTGGGATTACAGGAATGCGCCACCACGCTGGGCTAATTTTTGTATTTTTAGTAGAGACGGGGTTTCACCATGTTAGTCAGGCTGGTCTCGAACTTCTGACCTTGTGATCCACCCACCTTGGCATCTCAAAGTGCTGGGATTACAGGTGTGAGCCACCAAAGCCTGGCCGGCTTCTTTAAATTTTAGCACCGTGCTCTAACTAGCTAAGGTAACCAAGTGACCGATAGTGTTTCAATTTTAACAATAGGAAAGGCACCCCCTAAAAAAATTATGGACGTAATGGTGATTATCTTGCACATTTATTTCTTTCATACCAATTCAGTGTTTTTTATTTTATGGACCTGTTTTGAATATTACCTTATGTTTCTGTAAAAATCCTTTGAGTATCACTTGTTCAACATTTATTATATAATCTACTTATTTGTGGAGAAGGAAAATGAAGCCCAGAAATAATGTGACTGACTAAAGGGTCAGAGAGCTTATTAATGGCAGTGTCAAGTCTCACACTTGTGTTCTATATCTACTGCACACCAACCTACCATTTTCATCAGGCTCTGGTTTTCAGATAAGTAGAGTTCCTTTTTATGGAATACTAACTTGCAATTATGGTCATTAAAAAAATATAAATGGCATATAGTCTTTAAATTGTTTCTATAAAGTATAGTATGGAATTCAAGTGAAACTATAGGAAACTAAAGTTAGCATTCATTTCTAACATGTCCAATATATGTAAATATTGAGTGTGTTTTAAGTTTAATATTTAAGTTTTATAAAACTTACTGGTATAGTTGCCTAAACATACAAATATAAATAAAGTATATTTAATTGGTTACAGTAAATCCAGAAAAGAGCAAGGCTATTTTTTTAAAGTAGAAAGTAAAATTGCTTTTAAATTTGAAACAGGGGATATCGTGGTTTTTATTTTAAAATTCTAGGTCAGACATTTGATTCAACAGGAAATCTGTAGTTTAAATTACAAACTATTTGATAAGAAACTGGAAGAATTGAACCAACGCATTGAAAAGACAGAGTGCAGAAATAAATATGAAGGAATAGCAGATGGACTCTTGGTAAGTTTTTATTTCATTTGAGTCATTTTTGGGGGAATGAGGGGTATTCTTGCTCTGTTGGCTAGGCTAGAATATGGTGGCTCACTGCAACCTCTGCCTCCCAAGCTCAAGCAGTCCTCCCACCTCAGTCTCCAGAGTAACTGGGACTGCAGGTGCACACCTCCATGCTAATTTTTGTATTTTTCATAGAAATGAGGTTTCACCATGTTGCCCAGGCTGCCCTCAAAACTTCTGAGCTCAAACGATCCTCTACCCTCAGCCTCCCAAAGTGCTAGGATAACAAGCATGAGTCACCACACCTGGCCCATTTCAATCCTTTTAAAAAGTAGAATTTGGTGATATTTTTCATATTATCAAAGGAAAGCAAGGAAAGAAACACCTGATTCTTCACCACTAGCCATAAGAACATATCATAGACAATGTAATTTATTACAGCTTAGCAATATTGCCTTTTGAGAGATACTCATAGGTTAGGCATTGTGTGTCAGTTGACAGGCTTAATATATAGGCAGTTTCATTTCATTCTAAATTATCCTTTCTTAGAACTTGTACAACTTGTTTCAAGTTTTCAACCGTGCCTGGCCAAAGCTTGAGATTTTTATCTACCTGATGTTTAACATTATACAAGCATAGGCCAGGCACAATGGCTCACCCCTGTAATCCCAGCACTTTGGGAGGCCAAGGCAGGCAGATCACCTGAGGTCAGGAGCTGGAAACAAGCCTTACCAACGTGGTGAAACCCCATCTCTACTAAAAATAAAAAATTAGCTGAGTTTCGTGGCATGTGCCTGTAATCCCAGCTAATCAGGAGGCTGAGGCAGGAGAATCGCTTGAACTTGGGAGGCAGAGGTTGTGGTGAGCCGAGATGGTGCCATTGTACTCCAGCCTGGGAAACGAGAAAACTGTCTCAAAAAGAAAATATATAGCCAGGCGCGGTGGTGTGTGCCTGTAGTCCCAGCTACTCAGGACGCTGAACCTGGAGGATTGCTTGAGCCCAGGAGTTCTGGGCTGTAATGCACTATGCCAGTAGGGTGTCCGCATTAAGTTCAGCATCAATATGGTGACCTCCTAGGAGCGGGGGACCACCAGGTTGCCTAAGGAGGGGTGAACGAGCCCAGGTCGGAAACCGAGCAGGTCAAAACTCCTGTGCTGATCAGTAGTGGGATCGTGCCTGTGAATAGCCACTGCACTCCAGCCTGGGCAACATAGCAAGATCCCATCTCTTTAAAAAAAAAAAATATATATATATATATATATGTGTGTATATACACACACACACACACACACACAAGCATGAAATGTGATTTTTGCATATATATTACAATTTCTCATTTGGGTAGATGCCTAAGTCTTACAAAACAACTTGGGCAAATAATTTTCCCTTCATCTCTATATAATATGATATGCAGTACTATGGCTTAGCATTCTTTTGTCTCTTTTTATTCTAGGCAAAAATAGCAAAACTTAAAAGACGTATTGAAACAGTATTATACTCTCAAAGGAATTGTTTGAAACCACACATGTTATCCAGTAATGGAGCCTGTAAGGTTTGTATAAACACAGAGGATTTTAATAATCTATTTGACTCACATAAGTGGGTGGATTATAAGAAATGAATATATTTCCAAGGTTGGACAGAAGGCGTAAAGGTAAGTAAGTTTTTACTTAGAATGTTTCCATAAATCTGTCTATGGAGAAGACGCCCTTAGGTAGTAAATGCCACTTGTATTTCTTTAGTAAAGGCAGTAGAAAGACGATTGGTTATTGCCAAGACTGTCTTCGCCCACCCCAGTTTTATCATGGAAAGTATCAAATGTATATAGCAAAGTTGAAATAATTTCATAGTGAATAATTGTATACTCAGCACTTAGATTCTGAAAACTGATCAAGGAGACTTTTTTTTTGAGGCGGAGTGTCGCTCTTATTGCCCAGGCTGCAGTGCAGTGGTGCTCACCGCACCTCAACCTCCCTGCCTCCTGTCTTCCATTGATTCTCCTTTCTCAGTCTCCCGAGTAGCTGGGATTATAGGCATTTGCCAGCACATCTGGCTAATTTTGTATTTTTAGTAGAGAACGCGGTTTTTCCATGTTGGTCAGGCTGGTCTCGAGCCCCCCCACTTCAGGTGATCTGCCCACCTCTGCCTCCTAAAGTGCTGGGATTACAGGTGTCAGGCACCCCATCTGATCAGGAACTTTCTTTGTAAGAAAGTTTTTATTTGAAAATCCAGTTCTTTGTAGGTATAGGGCCATCCTTTTCATCTTGTATCAGTTTTTTAAGTTATCTTTATAAGGAATTTGTCCATGTTATCTAATTATTGAATTCACTTGTCCTTTTAATGTTTAGAGTTCTAGTGTACACTGTACTTTATTTCTCATAGGGGTTATAGGCCAGCACATTGTTATACCCAAGTGAGTAAAGGAATATGCCACACTCAGATTTGAGTTACGAGTCCTTTATTGCTGGTGACCAAGAGATGGCTAATGCGGAAAATTCTCTCAGCCCCAAAGAAAGAGTTAGGTGGTTTTCTTATACCCTAGTTTGAAAAGGGAGGGGGAGCCAAGCTAAAGCAATTTTTTCACAGAAGCAAAGCAAGCAAAAAGTTAAAAAATAAACTAGTACGTAAGAAGTAAGCAGTACCAGGTGCAGGGGCTTAAGCTGTCCCCAAAGACATATAACTTATAGACGTGGGGCTCTGGGTACTTAGCAACATCTGCATTCCCAGGGTCTGCTGGTACCGCTTGACTCAGTATCTTATCAACAAATGCATTCCTGGTTGTACATGGTGTCGTCCTGCCCCAGCCACACTTAATGGTGGGAAAATAACTATAAGTGAAGAAGCTAAGATGGGAGTTTGGCTTCTTCAATTAAGAATGAGTAGGTAAGGCCAACACAAGGCAGGATAACACAGTATGATTTCACTGGATGAATGTTCCACATACAGAATATTGGTTGTAATGTTCTATAAATGCCATATTTCAATTAATTGTGCCAAGATGGTTGATAGTGATGGTTAGACCTTCTTCAGCTGTGGTAGATGGAAAAAAAAAATGGTCCCTAGAAGATGTCCATAACCTTATTCTTAGAATTTGTGAATATGTTACCTTACATGGTGGAAAGGGTCTTCGTAGGTATTATTAAATTAAGTACCTTGATATGATGGGGAGTTAATCCTGGATTATCTGGGTGGGCTCATTTTAATCATAAGGGTTCTAACAAAAAAGCAGGTTAAAAGCAGAAAAAGGAGATGGGACGCTGGAATGAGGTACACTGAAGATGGAGGAAGAGGCTTAAGTCCAGAAATGCAGGCAGCCTCCAGAAGGAAGCCCAGTTCCTTGATTGTAGCGTAGTAAAACAGATACCAAACTTTTAGGCTTCCAAAACTGTGATAAAATAAGTTTGTGTTGTTTTAAGCCATGCAGTTTGTGGTAATTTGTTAAAGTAATTTCAGCAAACTGATAGAGAATTTGATACCAGGAAGTATGGGGTGCTGCTGTAACCAATACCGAAAAATGGGAAAGTGACTTTAAGAGTAGGGTAATGGGTAGACAATGGAAGAGTTTCGAGGAACATGCTTTCTAAAAAGCCTAGATTGGCTGGGCACGGTGGCTCACGCCTGTAATCCCAGCACTTTGGGAGGCCGAGGTGGATGGATCACCTGAGGTCAGAAGTTCAAGACCAGCCTGGCCAAAATGGTGAAACCCCGTCTCTACTAAAAATATGAAAATTACCTGGACGTGGTGGCATGTGCCTGTAGTCCCTAGCTACTTGGGAGGCTGAGGTAGGCGAATCACTTGAACCCAGGAGGCGAAGGTTGCAGTGAGCCAAGATCATGCCACTGCACTCCAGCCTGGGAGACAGAACGAGAGACTCCATCTCAAAAAAAAAAAAAAAAAAAAGGCCTAAATTGCCTTGAACAGAGAGTCTTAATAGAAATTTGGAAGTCAAAGACTGCCCTTGGAAGCTAAAAGGAAATGAGGAGCGCAGTGGAGAACACCTACCATGGACTTCATACCTACATCTTCATAAACAAACTAGAGATGAGGTTTCACCATATTGGCCAGGCTGGTCTCGAACTACTTACCTCGTGATCTGCCTGCCTTGGCCACCAAAGTGTTGGTATTACAGGTGTCAGTCACTGCGCCAGGCCCTATTTTATTTTATTTTTAGAGTCAAAGTCTCACTCTGTTGTCCATTCTGGAGTGCAGTGGCACAATCTCGGCTCACTCCAACATCTGCCTCCTGGGTTCAATCAATTTTTGTACCTTAGCCTCCGGAGTAGCTGGGATTACGGGAGCTTATGAGGTTTCTGAGCAAAGTATTGTAGATTTAGCTGGTTTCTTCTTGCTTCTTATTACAAAGTGAGAAAAAAGAAAAATTAAAGAAGAAACTGTTTAGCAGAAAGGACTTAAGATTCAGGAAATTCTTAGCCTGTCCAGATTGCAGAAGACTCTAGGAGGCTCACTATCAGAAGAGCATGCCCTGTAGAGAAAGTCAAGATTTTGGCTGGATACCCTTTTCCTAGTGCCTTGGAAGGCTCAAATGCATAAGTATTCAGTCACATCAAGGGCTCCTTGAAGACACTAAGCATACAACTCTTTCAGCAGGAAGTTCCCCTGTTTAGTGTGTAGCTCCTCGCCTCTTCTTGTAAGCTGAGGTTTCAATGACAGTTTACTTTTCAGAGCTGTTACAGTGCCATACTGCTTAGCTTCATTATTCTGGTTCCACTGGGTCTCCCATTTAGTCTCTGCAAGTGTCACCTCAAGCCCCAGTCCTGTCGAGTGGGAAATTTAGGAAAAGTTGGCCTATGGTCACTACACTGCAGAGAATTGGGCCTGCCATTGCCCCAAATGTCAGATAGGACAGAATTGATACTGCTGCTGTGGTGAATTGGGCCCCCAATCCTCCAAGTATGAGACTGGGGGGGTTGCCACCGCTGCTACAGGTTTGGGGCAACGGATGGGTGCCCAGCTTCCAATGCAGATATATGGAGAGTAAAAAGAAAACTTGAGGATACTCACTGTGGTGCTGCTACTCAGTCATGAGTTCCTCTGCCAGTCTGCCTTTTGCTTTACATCTTTCAGAGTTAGGATTATTTGTCAAATTATTTCCAGTTTCATGTTTATTATTTGGAACCAGTAGGGAAGAAGTAGTTTGGTTTAACAAAGAAACATCATGGATGGTCCTGGCCTGGGTTGATGTTCAAAGTTGGGGGCAGGGCAAGGAATAGAAGATAGTAATGAATTCTCATTACTGGTGGTTCTCAACAGTTTTAGAGCTTTATGGTATTGATATTCTTAACAATGTTGTAATTAGAGGGGAAGAGCAGGCAAGAGCCTATGCCACCTTGTCCTGGAACTGAAAGGATACCAAATATTTTTTGCTACTACTTTCTTATGTTACTTAAACCTATTTCTATGTATAAAATCTGTTCTCTTAAGATAATAACATTTCAGAATTCTGTCTTTACATAAAGGCATTTTTGTTCATGCTGTTCCTTAGAAAAGTTGTTGAGTTGGGCAGTCACTTGATCCTTTATAGATGTATACTTATATACTTATAGATATATATTTTTATATATATACAAAATGCTGCAAGTTCTTCACCAAAACAGAATACAGAATGTTTCAGCTCCAAGTTTTACGTAAACTCAACTGGAAGAGCAAGTTGGCAATCTAAGTTATTTCTAGTGTTTATTAAAAGTAAAATTTTCTTGTTAAGTATAGGGTTTATTAGTTCCTAAAACTTAGTCTAATAGGAATCAAGTGTTGTCTAAAGTACCTAAACATTTTTCTTTCTTGCTATCCAAGCTAGGAAGTTAATGTGTACCATCTATTTGATTTCTTCGAAGTTTTTTTTTTGTTTTTTTTTTTGAGATGGAGTTTCACTCTTGTTGCCCAGGCTGACGTGCAATGGTGCAATCTCAGCTCACTGCAACCTCTGCCTCCTGGATTCAAGCATTTCTCCTGCCTCAGCCTCCCAAGTAGCTGGGATTACAGGCCTGTGCTACCACGCCTGGCTAATTTTTTATTTTTAGTAGAGATGGTGTTTCTCCATGTTGCTCAGGCTGGTATTGAACTCCCAACCGCAGGTGATCCTCTCGCCTAAGCCTCCCAAGCGTTGGGATTACAGGCGTGAGCCACTGCAACTGGCCTGAAGTTTTTAAAAATTCATTTTGGCAGGCAAATCACAATCATAATCATCAGCCTTCACAATACATGTGATTTATGTTTTGCCATATGTATGCAAGAATACTTTGAAAATGCTAATTTGGTGGAAGGATACAATTGGTAAACTGCCCCTCAACTGCTTTTTTCTTACCCGTTTAATAGGTTGCAAATTCAGAGATTATCATTTTGGATAATAATCTGGAGTCAGTTGAAAGGTCTTCTGTGAATGATGAGCCTTCTAGCCCTTCAGAAAAAGGAAGTAAAAAAATTAATTTGTCAACAGATCAGAATGAATCTGTTTCTGAAAGGTAGGTATTTCTACAAAAATGCATAAATTTATCTAAGTCTACAATAATGATTTTTTTCTTCATCACAGTTTGAGAGTTTTATAATATTGATTATTCTTAACATTTACTCTTAAAGTATCTTATAGTTTTACTTTTATATATTCAATTATACTTCAGTTTTGGGGTTTTTTTGGTTTGGGGTTTTGTGGGTTTTTTTGAGATAGGGTCTAACCTTGTTTGCCCAGGCTGGAGTACAGTAGTACAATCACAGCTCACTTCAGCCTTGATATCCTGGGCTCAAGTGATCTTCCTCCTCAGCCTCCCAAGTAGCTGGGACTAGAGGCATGCATCACCACGCTGGGCTTATTTTTTGTAGGGGCCAGGTTTTGCCATGTTGCCCAGGCTGCTGTGGAACTCCTGGGTCAAGCAATCTGCCTGCCTCAGCCTCCCAGAGTGCTGGGATTACAGGCATGAGCCCACTGCTCCTGGACCTATACTTGAGACTTTAAAAAGAAGAAAACTTATCATCAAAAATAAGTAGGTTAAATGATGGCCATTTTTTTGAAGAACACCACCCTTTCCCACAAGTAACTGTGCATACAGAAGGGGCTCTAAGACAAAGGAGAACCAAGGAGAAGCAGTACAGATCTAAACCATTTACAGTAGATTTTTGTTTTGGGGGATTTAACATGCAGTTATGACCCTTCAGGAGATGCCCTCGTATTCTGTAATATTGTGGCCCACATTTTAGTTTTAAGTCAGGAAGCTGCTGTGAAGGAGGCATTTAGTTGAAGAAGGCAAAAGCTACATTTCGGTAATACTTTGTAGTGACCCCTTATTGATGCATGTGCTGAAACTCATGAAATAAAAAAGAAAAAGCGCTAGTGATATAAGTGAAAAAGACACAATTAAGACACTATTAAAATAGCAGTTTATAGACAAATATGTCCAATTTAGCAGTGGTTTGTGTCTTTTATATGAACAAATCTATCTCATATTCTATTCTGAAGGAAGAACCCTGCGATTTATAAAACTGTTTGAGGCAGCACTCAGCCCATGGTGAAAGTGGTGCATGTGCAAATAGGTGTAATAAATGTGTAACATGATTCTGATGGCTTTAATGGTGAGTTTCATAAAACATTTAAGCCAGAATAACACCAGCTTTAAGCAAACTCTTCCAAAGAATAGAGAAAGAGGGAACGTTATTCACTTCATTTTATGAGACCAGCATAACATTTTACAGAAATGGAAATTTACAGCCTGCTTTAAACCGCAAAATAGATGCAGGTGTCCTACCAAATTTAGTAGTCTACAAAAGTTGACTTTGACTCAAGAGTGCCGGAAATTTGGTTAAACAATTAAAAATCAACTAATGTGGCTGCGTGATAGCTCACGCCAGTAATCCCAGCACTTTGGAAGGCTGAGGTGGGTGGATCATTCGAGGTCAGCAGTTGTAGACCAGCCTGGCCAACATGGAGAAACCCCATCTCTACTAAAAATACAAAATTAGCCAGGCGTGGTGGCACATGCCTGTAATCCCAGCTACTTGGGAGGCAGAGGCAGGAGAATTACTTCAATTAAGGAGGCGGAGGTTGCAGCAAGCCGTGATCGCGCCACTGCACCCCAGCCTGAGCAACAGAGCAACACTCTTGTCTCAAAAAAAAAAAAAAAAAAAATCAACTAATGTGATTTGCCTGGAGAAAGATCGTTATCAGCTCACAACTCAAAATAGATGCAGAACTTGATAAAATACCCATTTATGATTAAAACAAATTCCTGGCAAACTCAGAATAAGAGGTAGCGTTTTTAATCTGACAAAAATTATCTACAAAAACCCTAAGACAAATCTGATGGTGAAAACTGGAAGTGTTCCTTGGAGATAAGAAAGAAAAATGCCTGCTGTCAACATTTTATATAGCATACTGGATGTCCTAGCTAATGCAAGAATGTCAAAAAATCGGGAAAAGGAAAAATACAAAGGTATAGTAAAGAAAGACCAATATTATTACTATTTTTTGGATGATTGGAGTGTGTATGTATGAAATCCAGTGAAACTTAAAGATGATTTAAATTAATAAGAGTTATATAAGATTGCCGAATTCAGATATCTAAGAAATCAGTTGTATTCCTGTTTAGAAAACAAGATAGAAACCATTAGGAAATAAAATTTTTGAAAAGCCCTTAACACCATTACAGAAGCACCAAAACATATAAGGTACCTAGGAATATCTAACAAGACAAGCAATAGCTGAAGAAAATGTAAAATGTTAGACATTAAAGAAAACTTAATTGAAAAGAAGATATACTATGTTTATGGTGTGGACAAAGAAGTATTAACAAAATGTTTTCAGCTGGGTGTGGTGGCTCATGCCTGTCATCCCAGCACTTGGGGAGGCCAAGGCAGGTGGATCACAGGATCATTCTGGCCAAGATGATGAAATCCTGTCTCTACTAAAAATACGAACATGAGCCAGGCGTGGTAGCGGGCTCCTGTAATCCTAGCTACTCAGGAGGCTAAGGCAGAGAATAGTTTGAACCCAGAAAGCAGAGATTGCAATGAGCCAATATCACACCACTGCACTCCAAAAAAAAAAAAAAGCCAGACTCTGTCTCCAAAAAAAAAAAAAGTTTTCACTTTGTTCAAGTTAATTTTACAGAGTACAGTTTCAGTATCTCAGTGTGTAGTTTTATGGAACTTAAGCTTCTGTGATTCTAAAATGTGTATGTAAATGCAATGAGCTCAGAGGTCAAGATACTCTATAATTAGAGAATCAAAATGGAAGGAATTTGCCATCAGATGGAAGGTATTACAAAGCTACAGTAATAGCATAGTATGAGACTGGCACGTACTAGACAAATAGATCAGTGTAACAGGGAGTCCAGAAACCCATGTATATATGTACGTGTGATATGGAGATTGTTTGGCAGGTCATTTGGGAAATAACTGACTTTTAGTAAACAGTGTCATCTTGTTTGCTCTTTACGTTGGGAGAAATATGAAATTGGACCCCTATGTGAAGCTATACAAAAAAAAACTAATCTCATGTGAATTAAGGAACTAAAAATATCTCAAGGAAATCATAAAGCTTTTAGGATATAGAATGTCTTCATGAACTTGGATAGGGAAAGATTTCTTAGGACATAAATGCCCTTGCCATAAAAGAAAGAGTAATTTTACCACATTATTTCTCAAAAGGCAGTATAAAGATAGTGAGAAGACAGGCCATCTGGGTTGGAGAAGATACTCACAGCACATATAATCTGTAGAGTACTAGTACCCAGAATATACATAAAGAACTTTAACAAATTAATGAGTAAAAGCCAGATAATACAAAAGAAAAATGGGCAAAAGACTTGTGCATCCACTTCACAAAAAAGGAGTTCGAAATGGCCAATAAACACATGAAAAGGTGTTCATCTTCATTAGTAATCAGGGAAATGCAAATTAAAACCACAATGAGATATTTCATATGAGGTAAGGAAAAAATACATTTAAAAATCTGACTACTGGGTTTCAGTGAGGTTTTGAAATAAAGGAAATTGTATTTATTTAATATTATGTTGTTGGGTATATAAATTGCTATGGTACTCTAAAAGAAAATTGGCATTATCTGGAAATATCAAAGATTTGAATATCCTTTGACCTAGCAGTCCCATCTCTTCATATGTACTCTAGTTAGACATAAATCTGTTGCATGTACATATACAATAGAATGTATGTATGGGAATGTTTATTAGCAGCAGTTTTCATAACAACCAAAAACTGGAAGGAAAAAGTATCCATCTATAGTTGAAAAAGAAATTACAGTAAATCTATAAAGTGGAATGTTGTACATTAATTAAAATGAAGGAACTGCATTCGCATGCAATAGTATGGATTATTCCCACAAAGTATGATTGGAAAGCAGGCACAAAAGACTAATATGATTCCATTTAAATTAAATTCCAAAATAACCAGAAAGTGCATGATTCAGGAATTCTAAGCTGGATAGTAAATCTAAAGAGTAAAACAAGGAGATTAGTACCACATACACTATGTATGGGGAGGAAGTTTATGATATAGAATAGAAGCATAGCGATTTCTGAAGTGCTCATAATTTAAAATTTACTTACCTAAATAGTGGCTACAAGGGCACTAGCGTGGTAATTACTTAAGTGAAAATATGTATTTTAATATAATCTGGAAATAACTACCTTTTAATCAGAAAAGTTATTTATGCTTAGTGTAATCTTAATGATGTGTAAGAGTTATCTTTACAATCTTACTACCAGTTTGCTATTTGTCCTGTTTTATGGTCCTTTGTCTCTCTGTTTTAGCCACCTTTTGGATTAATCTTTTTCCATTCCCTATTACCTTTTTAAATTACACCATTTTCAATGTTCCTTTAGAAGTTATACTAAGATCATGATAGGGATTCTTTACTCATTGGAGTCTAATATGCAGTCCTGCTTCTGCTGTTTTATAGACAATGCTTGATCTTAGCTTTATTGACTGTTTAGTTCATGGGCATTTAGATTGTTTGCAGATCTGGGAAAATATAAATGGTGCTGCCCTGAACATTCTTTTACGTGTCTTTTGGTGAATGTACATATGTACGCTTCTGTTGGACATATGCCTAGAAGTGGAATTGGTAGGTCATAAGGTATGCGTATCTTGAGGTCTAATAGATAACCACCAACCAGTTTACCAAAAAAGTTGCACCAAGTTATACTCCCAGTATAAGTACATGAGATTCTTGTTACCACATATCCTTGTCAACTCCTGGTGGTATCTCTTTCTTTTTAGCCATGCTGTTGTATAGCATCACATTGTGGTTTTAATTTGTATTTCCTTCTAATAATGAAAATTAAGCAAATTTGCATGTTAGCCATTTGGATATCTTTTATAAAAATTTTTGCTTTGTCTTTTCAAGTGTTTTTGACAGATACATTTATTATAAATATCTTTTTTGACCCAAAGTCTTGTTGTTCCCTAATGGTGTCTTATATGAACCAACTATACTTAATTTCAGTGTTGTCTTTTTTACATAGATTCTACTTTTCTGATGAATGCCCCATCTGTTTTAACTGTTTTCTCCATCTTTTGTATTTTTTAAATTATTAATCATAGTTATTTTAATGCTCTTGTTTTAACTCCAGTATTTGGATCACCTGTGCATCTGTTTCTGTTGTTTTTCTGCCAGTCTCCAGTCTTTCTTGGCATGCTTGATAGTCTGAAAAATTGTTGAGGCCCTAAGTGATAACTTGTTATAAAACAAGGTTAATCCTCTGGTTGCAGTAATTTTGGTAAGGCTCCTTCTACCTCTAGTTCACTCTGGTCCCTAAGACATAGCCTACCATGGATCCCATCTGAAAGCCTGGACTGTTTGCCAGGGCTTCTTTACCTTGGTGGGTCCCAGATATTAATCCTTACCTCCTAAGTACTTAAAATTTTCTTATGGATTAGCAATAAAAAATAGAGCTATCAGTCTTTCATCCAATTTTTGACTGCCATTGCTAGAAGACAAAAATATATACAAAACAAATTACTACAAGGCAAAAGTGGATAGAAAATCAAATATTCTTTCGTTTTTTTGAGATGGAGTCTTGCCCTGTCCCCCAGGCTGGAGTGCAATTGTGCAGTCTTGGCTCACTGCACCCTCTGCCTCACGAGTTCAAGCAATTCTTCTGCATCAGCCTCCCAAATAGAGCTCCCACCACACCTGGCTAATTTTTTTGTATTTTTAGTAGAGACAGGGTTTCACCATTTTATCCTGGCTGGTGTCAAACTCCTGACCCCAGGTGATCCACCTGCCTCCCAAAGTACTGGGATTACAGGCGTGAACCATGGCGCCCAGCCAAAAAGCAAATATTTTTAATAACATTTAAGTATTTTTATTTCTTAGAAATAATAACAACAGTCGAGGAAAGCGTGAATGTAAGAGAAATGGAAAATACAGAAGACCCAAGTTGAATATGTAGAAATGAAAAAGATAACTAAAGTGAAAAATAGAGTGTGTAGAATTAATAATAGTGTAGTTAAGTATTGATTTCTTTTTAAGTATCAGTGAAATAGGTATGGAAAATGTTCAGTCTAAAGCATGGAGAAGAAAAAGACTGTTAAAACAGTGAACACAGCATCAGAGACCTATGGAACAGTGTAAGTAGTAGATACACATATTATTGGAGTATCACTAAGGCAGGGGCTGAGCAAATGCTTGAAGATACAATGTCTGAAAATTCTCCATAGTTGATACAAATCCTAAACCCATAAATGAAAAAAAGTTAACAAATCCCAAGCAGAAGAAACATAAAAGCATACAAAACCACATCAGCAGATTGCTGAAAGTCAGCGATGAAGAGCAATTTTTAAAAAGTAGCCACACAAAAGACACATCAGGTAGAAAGGAACAAAAAGTAAGAATGGCAGCAGACTTCTTGCTGTAAGCTGTGCAAACTACAAGACATATCTTAAAATTTTAAGATAATAGATACTTATAAAGTATTGAAAGGTTAAAAAAAAAAAAGTCCATACAGAATTCTATACCCAGTGAAAATATGTTTCAAAATTGTAGGGGGAAAACAGACTTTTTTTTTTAATTGCATTTTAGGTTTTGGGGTACATTTGAAGAACATGCAAGATTGTTGCATAGGTACACACATGGCAGTGTGATGTGCTGCCTTCCTCCCCATCACCTATATCTGGCTTTTCTCCCCATGGTATCTCTTCCCAACTCCCCCCCTCCCTGCTGTTCTTCCTCCCCTATTTCCCCTGACAAACCCCAGTGTGTGATGCTCCCCTCCCTGTGTCCATGTGTTCTCACTGTTCAACACCCACCTATGAGTGAGAACATGCAGTGTTTGAGTTTCTGTTCTTGCGTCAGTTTACTGAGAATGATGGTTTCCAGGTTCATCCATGTCCCTACAAAGGACACAAACTCGTCGTTTTTGATGGCTGCATAGTATTCCATGGTGTATATGTGCCACATTTTCCCTGTCCAGTCTATCATCGATGGGCATTTGGGTTGGTTCCAGGTCTTTGCTATTGTAAACAGGGCTGCAATGAACATTCGTTTGCGTGTTTGAACGTTCCTTATAGTAGAACGATTTATAATCTTTGGATACATACCCAGTAATGGGATTGCTGGGTCAAATGGAATTTCCGTTTCTAAGTCCTTGAGGAATCGCCACACTGTCTTCCACAATAGTTGAACTAGTTTACACTCCCAACAGTGTAAAAGTGTTCCTATTTCTCCACAACCTCACCAGCATCTGTTGTCTCCAGATTTTTTAATGATCGCCATTCTAACTGGCATGAGATGGTATCTCAATGTAGTTTTGATTTGCATTTCTCTAATGACCAGTGATGATGAGCATTTTTTCGTATGTTTATTGGCCTCATGTGTGTCTTCTTTTGTAAAGAGTCTGTTCATATCCTTCGCCCACTTTTGAATGGACTTGTGTTTTTCTTGTAAATCTGTTTTAGTTCTTTGTAGATTCTGTGTATTAGCTCTTTGTCAGATGAGTAGACTGCAAAAATTTTTTCCCATTCTGTTGGTTGCCGATTCACTCTAATGACTGTTTCTTTTGCTGTGCAGAAGCTGTGGAGTTGGATTAGGTCTCATTTGTCTATTTTGGCTTTTGTTGACAAGGCTTTTGGTGGAAAACAGACTTTTTTAAGCCAAAAAAGGGTGAGAGTATATCATCAGCAGACCTACACTACAAGAAATTTTCGAGGAGATTTTTCAGGGAAAAGGAAAATAGTATTAGATCGAAATTTGAATCTGTACAGAGTAATATAGAGTGACAGACATTGTAAATATGGCAAATAGAAAATATTTTTGTGTTTCTATATAGTGTATACACACACACACTATATAGAAACACTACATCCTATATATGTGAATACGTATAGTTTAGAAATTATATATATACACACACAAGCAAGAAACAATTGGATTTTGAAATTTAAAATGAATGCCATTTACAATAACATCAGAGAACGTAATATATTTGGGGATAAAACAAAACCACCTAACCTAGAACTACAAAGTATTACTGAAGAATTTCAGGAGACCTAAGTAAGTGGTGAGGTATGCAACTTTTATAAACCAGAAAATTCACCGTTAAGATGTTACCTCACTTCAAATTGCATATCAGTCAATGTCTCAGCCATTTTTATAGAAAATAACAAACTGATTAAAAAGTTTAGGCCAGGCATGGTGGTTGACATTTATAATCCCAGCACCTTGGGAGGGTAGGGCAAGAGGATCACTTGAGGCCAGGAGTTCAAGACTAGCCTGGGCAACATAAACATTTTAATTTTTTTAAAAAAATAGCCAGGCCTGGTGATACATGCCTGTCATCCCAGCTCCTTAGGAGGCTGAGGCAAGAGGATCCTTTGAGCCCAGGAGGTCCAGGCTGCAGCAAAATACATTTGTACCACTGCACTCCAGCCTGCGAGACAGAACAAAAGAGTCTGTCTCTTTTAAAAAAATTAAAAAAAAAAAAAAAAAAAATATATATATATATATATGAAAACGCAAATACCTAGAAAATGAAAACAATGTTTGGAAAGAACAAAGAAGACTACACTATCTTTGTTCAAGACTTAACTATAAAGCTGTAGTGTTAAGACAGTGGTTTGGCATAGGGATAGGCATGTTGACTAATTGACACACTAGAGAAGGCACATGTAGTTCATTGGTTACAACAAAGGTACCAAAGTAGGTTATCAGGAAAAAAAAGGCCTTTTCTACAAAAGTTGCTGGAATAGAGGGAGAAGTGAACCTCAGCCCTTACTTCATACCATAAACAAAAATGAACTCAAAATGGATCATAGACCTAAATACAAACAGTGGAAGTATAAGGTGTGTGCAAGAAAATGGTATAATTGAGCTGGGCGTGGTGGCTCATGCCTGTAATCCCAGCACTTTGGGAGGCTGAGGCGGGCAGATCACCTGAGATCAGGAGGTCAAGACCATCCTGACCAACATGGTGAACTCCCATCTCTACTAAAATTGCAAACATTAGCCGGGCATGGTGGCATATGCCTGTAATCCCAACTACTTGAGAGGCTGAGGCAGGAGAATCTCTTGAACCCTGGAGGTAGAGGTTGCAGTGAGCTGAGGTCACCCCATTGCACTTTAGCGTGGCCAACAGGAGTGAAACTCTATCTCAAAAAACCAAACAAAAAAGTTGAACTTGTAAAAACAAAAAAAAGTCAGGGTCAAAATGGCTCAGAACATTCTGTTACCATAATTAGCATCATTTGTCATCATTGCCTCAACTGAAAACATTTGTGTTAAATATTGCTACTGGAGAGATACAATAAGGAGTGGTAACAGTCCTTTTTAAAATACTTTTCTTTGTTAGAATTTTCTAACTTTAAAAGTCCAGGTGTATTTATGGTTTTCAGTAGAATTCCCTCAGTTACATGATGTTTCATTTTCATAAAGGCAAATATATATGCTCAAGTGACATTTGTATGTTTTACACATTTATGTCCATTGTACATTATACATATTTTTTGAATCATTGTCAATAGAACCCTACTACATTTTATGGGTCAATTATTAGATTTTCCTGACCCTTTTGTCATATAAATGAATTGGTAATAAATGGAGTTTTTTTGGGGGGGGCATTTGGTTTTACCATTTCTATTTGCCCCAACGATTGTTCAATTAAAACATTATAAAATGTTACGTTAGAGGACTTCTAACCACTAATTGCATGTTTAAGCCTGATAATGCATGTTTAGTTTTTGTTTTTAATTTCTTTTTATCATTTTAGTAACAATGATGATGTTATGTTGATTTCTGTGGAAAGTCCTAATTTGACAACTCCAATTACATCAAATCCAACAGGTATCTTAAGCTGATTAGAATATGACCTATCAAGTTAGAAGGCCTTAAATTAATCTTTGCTTAACTTATATCATGGTTAATATTTCATTTTAACCTTGTGTTTTATCAGTTTATGGCCTTTTGTTTTTTTACATGTTTAATGACTTTGTAAGTTGTAAAACTACTTAACTTTTATGTACATTATTTTTAATCGTTTGACCTAGCCTTTTATTGATGGTAGTGATGGTTTGTTTTTTGTCTTTTTATTTTTTATCTATTATCTTATCGTCTACTTCAGTTTTAAAATTTGTCTAGTCGGTCTGGGTGTGGTGGCTCATGCCTGTAATCCCAGCACTTTGGGAGGCCAAGGCAGGTGGATCACCTGAGGTCAGGGAGTACAAGACCAGTCTGGCCCACAAAGTGAAACCCCATCTGTATTAAAAATACAATAATCAGGGTGGTTCATGCCTGTAATGCAAGCACTTTGGGAGGCTGAGGCGGGCAGATCACAAGGTCAAGAGTTTGAGACCAGCCTGGCCAACATGGTGAAACCTGTCTCTACCAAGAATACAAAAATTAGCCAGGTGTGGTGGTGCATGCCTGTCATCCCAGCTACTCTGGAGGCTGAGACAGGAGAATTGCTTCAACCCAGGAAGTGGAGGTTGTAGTGAGCTGAGATCATGCCACTGCAGCCCGGGCAACAGAGCAAGACTCCACCTCAAAAAAAAAAAAAAATTACCCTTAGATTTCCAATGATAATTTCTCTCTCTCTCAAAAATACCCATCGTGTTTGGCTCATAATTTCTCATCCAAAATTTCCCATTTTCATTTCATTTTCTACTGTATAAGAGAATTTTCATCTTAATTTTAAAGCTTTGCTTCCACTTAAAGCTACTTAATTATCCCCACAGTTTGAGCTGTTAAGATGGTGAATCAGAGAATTACAAAGGATGTTAGGCATTTATCTGAGGTTTCCTACTGGTTCCAGGAAGAGTGCTTCAAAGCCATGTCAGGCAGTTTTAGTCTAAAGATACTGTGAATTAAAAGTATGTGTATTTCCAAATGTATTTTCTCATGCAAATTTCCAGGTAGATTAAAAAAATAAGACCAATATAGGTGTAAAGTTACAGGAAGAAAAAATAGTTTGACCCAAAACTACATTTTCTTAAAAAAAAATTCCATTGTCAGTCTTTGGAATAGGTAAAGTCAATTGACTTACTTTTTATGATTATATAATTAACAGCTGATTAGTATCCCAATTTTGTTTTAGTGTTCATGTTTCACAAAGTCCATAAATATTGTTTAATTTGTCAAATATCTCATTTCCTTTAGATACCAGAAATATTACATCAGGACGTTCCAGCAGTTCTCCCAATGCTGAAGTTATGGTAGGTAATAAATACTGACTCTGAATATTGTTCATTTAAGTATACTAGTTCAAGGAACTTTAGTGTTTGCTACATCGTAGATGATTTAGTTTTAGTCCAGCTTACACATTGAAAAGGAGACAGCTAATGATAAGCATATTTTGTAATGATACTATTTTATAAGAGCTTTTTAACAGTAGAGTTAAACCACAAGAGTCTTAGAGAATGTTCCATCTCTGGTTTCTAAATGGTAATTTAAAATTTCATTTTTAAATTTTTATAAACATTTTCAGCTATTGAGGCAAAGTTTTATTACCTTTTTATTAACCATTTCTTAGGCTATAAAGAAGAAACTTGATTCTGTAATTGATTTGACAAAAGAAGGCCTCTCCAACTGCAATACAGGTAAAAGGATTTTTTAGATCTTTCTTTTAAAAAGGAAGGAAGGGTAACTCACAGTGCACTGGGCCTACTTATGAAATTTGTTTTAATATGTCAGTGTGTATATGTTTATGCTGTTTTAGCACATGTGTAGATTCATGTAACTGCCATCATAGTCAAAGTACAGAATTGTTCTGTCGCTACAAGGCTTCTTCATGCTACCCCTTTATACTCACACCTTGTTTCTGCCCAGTCCCTCGCAACCACCAGTCTGTTCTATACTGTAATTATTTTATTTCACAAATTTATGTGAATTTGATAATGTAATATGTGTCCTTCTGAGATTGACTTCTTTCATTCAGCATAATGTTGAGGGTCATAGCCATTGTTGTGTATCAGTAGTGTGCTCCTCTTTATTGCCCAGAGTAGCCTGTGGTGTGGATGCATCACCGTTTGTTTATTCATAAACCCTTTGAAAGCTATCTGGCTTACTTGGGACTTCTACAAATTTCATTTCTTCCTTTGGTAGATACTTTTTAGTATAGCAGCTGAGAGGACACACAGTGAAGCATAAACTGGGGTATAACATGAGAATATAGACAGAGAGAGTGACAACAGTGTCTGTCATCTTTCAGGGATTTAAGGAAAAAGAAGTGAAATACAATCATGGGGCTGAGATGAGTTATAAGGTCTCACTCAAATTTAGTGAAAAATATAAAGCCACGTATCCAAGATGTTTAATAAACTCCAAGTTGGATAAACACGAAAGAAGTCATACCAAGACATGTCATAGTCAAGTTCCTGAAATGCAGTGATAAGGAGAAAGACGAAAAATACAATGTAGATAAAAGAACAAAGAATTCACAGATTTCTAGGCTAGAATGCAAGCCAAAGGACAGCTGAGTAACTTCATGAAAAGACTGGGGGAAAATACCTGTCACTCTATAATTCTTTATCTAGAAAGTAAGTCTTTCAAAAATGAAAGCAGCTTTTGGAGGTCAGGGCAGGAGGATGGCTTGAGGCCATGAGTTTGAGACCATTCTACGTAACATAGTGAAACCCTATCTCTACACAAATAAATATAAATAAAGCAAAATTAAAATTTTTCAGATCAACAAAATTTGTTGCCAGCAGACCTTTACTCTCAGAAATAAAGTTCTTCAAGTGATGGTAAAAGATACCAGGTGGAAAGTAGATCTACACAAACAAATACAACTATATTGTAGAATTTATGTACAAGTCAGAAGATGAAAACAGTAGTGCAAAAGATAGTCACAGGAATGAAAGTATGCTGTTGTAAGGCCTCTTGAGTGGTGTCATGTTATTTGAAACTAGACTATGATAAGTTAAAGATACATATGGTAATACCTAGAGCAACAATTTTTTCTTTTAAATAGAAGTAAAGCTATAGTGGCGATAAAGTGTAATTTTTAAAATACCCAATCTAAGAAGCGAAAAAAAAAAAAAAAAAAAAAAAAA
>PVKP010019386.1:0-42546 GCA_004027715.1 Plecturocebus donacophilus | reverse complement strand
TCACAGAAGTTTCTTATTATCCACCTTCTGAAGCCTGATTCTGTGAGTTCATCACACTCATCCTCCGTCAAGCCTTGTTCTCTTGCTGATGAGGAGCTGCGATCCCCTGTAGGAGGAGAGGCATTCTGATTTCGGGTGTTCTCAGCCTTTTTGCACTGGTTTCTTCCCATTTTTGTGGATTTATCCACCTGTCGTCTTTTTGTAATTGCCGACTTTGAGATTGGGTCTCTGAGTGGACGTCCGGCTTGTTAGTTATTAAGTTTTTTCTGTTTCTTAGTTTTCCTTCGGGGGGCGCTCCTTCCCCACAGAGCTGGGCCTTCCCCGGTTCAGCTGTGCTCGCTCTCTCCTCTGCGCTTCCAATTGCTATTCTCCTTGTTGGGATGGGACCAGCGGAGCCTTTGGGCACCCAGTCCCGTACACTCCGCACTGAGAAGTGCCGCGCCGGCCAAAAGAGTCGCGCTGGCGACCTGGGTGGCTCCTTCGCCGGGAATCTCCCAGTCTGTGGGCATCAAAAATTCGTCTGCAGTTGCAGCATCCACTCGCTCTCTGCACTTTCACTGGGAGCTACAATCCTGAGCTGCTGCTACGTGGCCATCTTGGATCTCTGTCCTCCCGGTGATGAAATTTTTTTCTGTTTCTTCGTTTTCCTTTGGCGGACGCCCGTTCCCCACAGAATCAGACCTTCCTGGGTTCGCTGTGCTTGCTGTGAAACTCTCAGTCCTCAGCGCTTCCAATTGCTGTTTTCCTTGTGGGGATGGTACCAGCCGATCACGTCCGTCCTGTATACTCTGTACTGGGAAGCGCCGCGCTGGGCGCCGGCAAAACAGCCACGCCGGCCAAAAGAGTCGCGCTGGCGACCCGTGTGTCTCCTCTGCCGGGAATCTCCCAGTCTGTGGGCAACAAAAATTCGCCGGAAAGTGCGGCGTCCACTCGTTCTCTGCACTTTCACTGGGAGCTACATTCCTGAGCTGTTGCTAATCGGCCATCTTGGATCTCTCTCCAGCCTTGTTTTTTTAAATGCTCTGACTTTTCATTTCTAATACTGTAAACATTGATAGTTCAGGAGATGAGTTTTTGGGTTTTCGTCTTTTTTTATTTAAGAATAGGGTGGTAAAAATAGAGGGGCTTTCCATAAAGAGCCTGAAGCAACAACTGCTGACTCATCTTGTTCAGTTTGAATTAGAGAGTGACTCATGCACAAGCAAGAGGTTTTTCAGACATTTATTAGGTCTGTGGAACTTGTGTTCTATGTTAACCAGGCAGCTTCATTTGTAGGGGGTGGGAAGAATCATTCCTCATTATTGCTGTTCTGATGTGGGGACAGTGAACAGGAGTCAGAGAATCACTAAGCTATTAAAGGAAAAAAATATTTAAGCTGCCATTTTAAAAGTCAGCTTTGAAAAAACACAGGTCTTCATTTACTCAACAAGCGTTCAGTATGTACCAAGTGCAAGAGGTCCCTGGGGCTGACAGTATGCAGGGAAGGTGACATTTTCCTTTATGCTTCATGGTTTTTTGCCCTAAGAAATGCTAAAGGTTTTCTGTTGCTGGATGAAAAGATTACACCACTTAGCAACTTAAAACAGCACAGATGTAATGATCTACCGGTGCGAGTGGGTCAGGAACCTGGGCATCCTGAGTTCCCTGGGTGCTCTGCTCGAGGCCTCGCAGGCTGGAGGCTAAAGGCTGATGTACCTGGGCCATGTTCTCATCTGAGGCTTATCGTTCTTTTTCAAGCTCACTCGTACTGGCAGAATTCATTTCCTTGCAGTCATTTGACTGACATCCCATTTTCTTGCCAGCTGCGAGCTGGGGCCTCTGGCAGCTCCTAGGGACGACCTTACTTCTTTGCCACGTGGCCACTCCTCTCACAACATGGCTGTATCCTTTCTTCCAGGTCAGCAGGAGAGCACCTCTTTTAAAAGGCCCACCTCATTAGATCGGGCCTGCCAGGATCAACTCCTTTTTTTTTTGTCCTTTGGGACAGAGTCTCACTCTGTTGCCCAAACTGGAGTGCCACTGGCACAATCATGGCTCACTGCAGCCTTGAACTCCCCAGCTCAAGAGAACCTTCCACTTCAGCCTCCTGAGTAGCTGGGACTACAGGCATGCGCCACCACACCCAACTACTTTTTAAATTTTTAATAGAGATGAGGTCTCACTGTGTTACTCAGACTGACCGCAAATTCCTGGGCTCAAAGGATCCTCCCACCTTGGCATGAGCCACCATATCTGGCCCAAGAGTACCTCCTTGTTGACTAACTTAAAGTAACCAAATCACAAAACTGATGTCCCATCATATTCCCAGGTCCCTTCCACACTCCAGGGGAAGAAATTGTACAGGGGCATGTGTCATTGAGGCTCATCTTAGAATTTTGACAGCACAGAAATCTTTTCCCAACTCAAGATCACAAAGATCCTCTCCTATGTTTTTGTTTGTTTGTTTGAGACAGGGTCTCACTGAGGCTGTAGTGTAGTGGCATGATCATGGCTCACTGCAGCCTCAACCTCCCAGGCTTAAGAGATCTTCCTGCCGCAGCCTCCTGAGTAGCTGGGACTGTAGGTGTGTGCCACCACACCTGCCTAATCTTTAAAATTTTTTTCATAGAGATGAGGTGTCACTATGTTGCCCAGGCTGGTCTTGAACTCTTAGAATTATAAATGTGAGCCACCGTACCTGACTTTTTTTTTTTTTTTTTTTTTTACAATATTAGGCTTTGTGTTTTTTTGTTTTTGTTTGTTTTTTTGTCTCTGGGTTTATTAGGTGAGGCAGTTTTTGTTTTTATTTTGGCTTTGTATTCCAAGTGAATGTCAGCACCTGACATCCTATGTTTTTTTAAGTCCAGTTTTAGTGATCCAGTTTGAATTAGATTTATATAGGAGAAGATTAGAGTCAATGTCTTTTTTTAATTTTTTGATCCTCCAAATGAGAGATTTTTTTTTAAGTTCTGTGCAGGTCACCAGTTTTTCCAGCACCATTTGTTGAAAACCTTTCCTTTCCTCATTTGAGTTGCCTTGACAATTTTTTAAAAATCAATTGGCCATATATATGCCTGTTTCTGGACTCTCATTTCTGTTCAGTTGATCTATATATCTTTTCTTTTGCCAGTGCCAAACTCTGTCACTTTCTGGCAAGTTGAAATTAGCTATTATAAAAACTTTGTTCTTCTTTTATAAAATGGTTAGTTATTCTGTCTTGTTTTGAAGAGATAAATTTTAAAATAAGCTTGTCAATTTCTACCCAAAAAATGCCCACTGGGATTTTTATTGAGATTGCTGTTGAATCTGTAGATCAATTTTGGGAGCATAAGCAACAATTTTGAATCTTCCAGTTCATGAATATGACACAACTCTCCAATTATTTGGGTTTCAATTTTTTTGCCCAAGTGTTCTGCAGTTTTCAGTAAAGAGATTTTTCACATTTTAAAAAAATTTCCTGTTTCAGCCAATGCAGTAAGGCAAGAAAAGAAAATACAATGTAGACATATCAGAGAAGAAGAAATATGGCTGTTTCTATTGGCAGATGGCACAGAAAATCCCAAGGGATCTACCAGAAAAGTCATAGACTAGTGAGTCAGTTTAGCAAGGTTACAGGATACAAGATCCATATACAAAATATAAATTTTACTTTTATAGACTAACAATAAACAATGGACACATGGGAACAGAAATTCAAGAGGCAATACCATTAACAGTCATTTTAAAAATGAAATACTGTGGTATAAATTTAACAAAACATTTAGAGAACTTGTTTGATAAGAAGCACAAAACACTCACTAAAGAAATCAGAGAACTCCACAAATAGAGACGTGTTGTGTTCATGGACTGGAAAATTCAATATTGTAAAGATATCTGTTCCCCCCTAATTGATATACAGATTTGACACAATTCCTATTAAAATCTCAGCAAGATCTTTTGTAGATATAGATGTGATTATTCTAAAATTTATCTGGAAAGGCACTGGAATGGCCAAAAATGTTTGAAAAAGAATAAAGTAGGAGGGGCCCTCTCCCTGATTCCAAGGTTTGTTGTATACTTGCAGTGCTCAGGCCTGTATGGTGCCAGCGCAGGGAGGGATGCAGAGGTCAGTGGGACAGACCCATGGGTTGCTCCCCACCAACATTCCCAACTGATTTCCACCAAGGAAATCCAGAAGCAACTCGGTGAAGAAGGAAAGCCTTTCAACCAAGGGTGCTGAAGTAACTGTGTCTCTTTAGCGAAGAAAAAGTGAACCTTGACCTAAATCTTTTACCTTACACAAAATTAATTCAAACCAAGTTACAGATTTATATGTAAAATGCAGAACTCTAAAACTTGAGAGAAGGTCACAGTAGAAACTCCTTGGGGCCTGGAACTTGGTGGAAAATTCTTAGACATGATACCCTAGTGATCCATAAAAGAAATCAAATTTTGAAAAGTAATTTTTGTTTCATCAAAATTTGAAATGATCTTTTTTTTTTTTTTTTTGGAGACAGGGTCTCACTCTCTTGCTCAAACTGGAATATAGTAGTGTGATCATAGCTTACTTCAGCCTCAGTCTCCTGGGCTCAAGCAGTCCTCTTGCCTCAGCCTCCCCTAATAGCTGGGACTACAGGAACGCAACACCATACCCACCTCCTTTTTTTTTTTTTTTTTTTTTTTTTTAAAGTAGAGATGAAGTCTCACTGTGTTGCCCAAGCTGGTTTCAAACTCCTAAGCTTAAGGGATCTTCCTGCCTTGGCCTCTCAAAGTGCTGTGATTACAGCTGTAAGCCACCACGCCCTGCCCAGATCCTCTTACTAAGAGCATGAAAAGACAAGCTACAGGCTGGGAGAAAAATATTTGCCAACTACATATCTGACAAAAGACTCATTATCTAGAAAATATAAAGAACTCTCAAAACAGTACTCAACAGTACGAAAACAATCCAAGTAGAAAATAAGCAAAAGATGTGATTTCAGCAAAGAGGACATGCCAATGGCACATAAGCACATGAGAAGATGCCCATCCTCTCTAGCCATTGAGTCACTGCAAGTGAAGGGAAATGCAAACTCAGACCTCCTGGAGATGGCACTACACACCTATTAGAATAGATAACATAAAAAACAGTGAAAATAGTTCAGGTGCAGTGGCTCATGCCTGTAGTCCCAGTACTTTGGGAGGCCAAGGTGGGTGGACCATCTGAGGTCTGGAGTTCGAGACCAGCTTGGCCAACCTGGTGAAACCCCGTCCCTACTAAAAATACAAAAAAAAAGCCAGGCGTGGTTGGCAGGCACCTGTAATCCCAGCTACTTGGGAGGCTGAGGCAGGAGAATTGTTTGAATCCAGGAGACAGAAGGTGCAGTGAGACAAGATGGCACCGTTGTGCTCTAGCCTGGGAGACAAGAATGAAACTCCATCTCAAAAAAAAAAAAAAAATGAAAATAACAAATGCTGGTGAGGATACTGAGAAACTGGATCTCTCATTCATCACTGTTGGAGAGGTAAAAGGGTACAACCCATTGTGGAAAAGAGTTTGGCAGTTTCTTTAAAAAAAAAATAAATAAACATGCACTTACACAACCCGACAGTCGCACACATTTCACCCTAGAGAAATGCAACTTACATCAACACCACACCTGTACAGGAATGTTCCTAGAGCTTTATTTGTAAAAGCTAAAATACAGAAACAACCAAAATGTCTCGAGATTGGTAAATGATTAAATAAACTGTGGCCCGTTCAGACCATGGAATTCTACCAGCAGTGGAAAGGAACAAGCTACTGACACATGCAACAGTGTGGGCAAATCCCAAGGACATTATGGGGAGTGAAAAAAAGCCAATTTCCAAAGGCCACATGCTGCCAGGTGCAGGGGCTCACACCTGTAATCCCAGCACTTTGGGAGGCTAAGGCGGAAGGATAGCTTGATCCCAGGAGTTTAAGACCAGCCTGGGCTACACAGCAAGATCCCATCTCTACAAAAAATTAGCCAAGCGTGGTGGCATGTACCAGCTACTTGGGAGGCTGAGGCAGGAAGATCATTTGAGCCTGGGAGGAAAGTTTGCAGTAAGCCATGATCATACCACTGCACTCCATCCTGGGCAACACAGTGAGACCCCATCTCTTTAAAAAAAAAAAAAAAAAAGCCACATGCTAAATGCTTTCACTTTACACTCTAGAAAAGGTAAAACTATAGGAACAGAAAACAGATCAGTGCCCATACATTCTAGAGATGGAAATCCGATTCGTTGTTGCGAGGGGATTAGGGATGGTAGAAAGCGGAAGGTGGCTGTGACTATAAATTGGTAGCAAAAGGGAGACCGTTGTGGTGGTGGGACAGTTCTGTCTCTTGATTGCAGTGTTGATTACACAAATCTAGACAGCTGACACAGTGCATGGAACCACACACACATTGTACCAATGTCAGTTCCTTGGTTTTGATATTGTACTGTAAGTACAAAAGATGTAACCATTGGGAAAAATGCATGACAGGTCCACCTATACCTCTCTATGCAATCTTTGCAACTTCCTCTGCATCTATAATTATTTCAAGATGAAAAGTTTTGGCAAAAAAATTTCATGTTTCTTAGTACTATTAGAAATGGAATTGCTTTGAAAATATTTATATTCCATTGGTTTATTGCCAGTATATAAAAATATACTTGATTTTTATGCATTAATCTTGTATGTTGTGAATGTGCTAAACTCACTGATTGATTCTGTTGTTAGCTTTTTTATAGCTTCCTTAGGATTTTGTGTTTGAACAGTTAGGTGATCTGCAGATTGTTTTATTTCTTGTTTTTTAAGCTGTTAGGTATTGTAACTCCATGTTGACCAGAAGCAGTAAAAATGGGCATCCTGGCCTTACACCAGATGTTAGGGTGAAAGTATTCAGTATTCCACCATGACTTAGGATGTTAGTTGCAGGGTTTCCATAGATGCCCTGTATCAAACTGAGGAAGTTTCTTTCTATCTGTAGTCTGGTGAGAGAGTCTTTTTTTAAAGCCCTGAATATGTGTTGAATTTTTTCACATGCTTTTTTTTCTGCATCTGTTGAAACATTTGTATTTTTTCTTACTAACTTTGTGAAAATAGTGTCTGTCTCCTGCTGACATATTTTATGTAGTTAGGTTTAAATTGCTAAGATTTTGTTAAAGATACTGTGTCTGTTTTTAAGCGGGGGGTGGGGGGGGAGGTGGCTCGGGGATTGGTCTGTAATTTTTTTTTTTTTTTTCTGGTAATCTTGTCACTTTTGGTACCAGGATTGTGCTGGCTTCATAAAAGGAGCTGGAAATTATTTCTTCCTGTTTGATTTTCTGAAAAAGTTTGCATAAGTTAGTTAGTGTTATGTCTTCTTTAAGTGTTTGGTAGAATTCACCAGTGAAGCCATCTCGTCCTGGAGTTTTCCTTTGGGGAAGTTTTGTTGTTGTTGTTGTTTTAACAAATTCGGGGTTTTTATGTTTGTTTCTTTTTGTTTGTATTTTTTTTCTTTACAAATTCAGTTTTTTAAAGAGCTATTCAAAGTTTCTATTTCATAACAGTATCAGTTTTGAGAAATTAAATTTCTTAAAGCAGTTTGTTCATATCATCTAAAATGTTCAACCTCTTAGCATAAAGTTGTTTGTAACATTCTGTATATATTTTGATGTTTGAAGGAGCTGTAGTATAACTTTTCATTCCTGATATTGGAGATTTGTTTTTTTCTTAATTTCCTTGGTTAGAAGGTTATCAATTTTGTTGACTTTTTTTTTTTTTAAGATCCATTCTACCACCTGATGGCAGAATGTTGTTGATATTTTTAAAGAACCAAGATTTGGTCTTGTTCATTTTTTCTATTGCAAAATTCATTTTCCATTTCATTGATGTCTCACGTTTGTTATTTTCTTTCTCCTACTTACCTTGGGTTTAAAGAGCTCTTCATTAAGCTCTTTGAGGTAGAATCTTTGGTCAGTGACTTTGGATCATTTTTTTTCTCTTCTATAAGTCTTTTTTTTCCCTCTGAAATAGGGTCTTGCTCTGTTGCCCATACTGGATTGCAGTGGTGCAGTCTTGGCTCACTGCAGCCTCAGCCTCCTGGGCTCAATCAATCCTCCCACCTTGACTCACCCTGGCCGAGTAGCTGGGACTACAGGCACATGCCACCATTCCCGGCTAATTTTTGGATTTTTTTGAGGAGACAGGGTTTTGCCACATTGCCCAGGCTGGTCTTAAATTCCTGGCCTCAAGCAGTCTGCCTGCCTCGGCTTCCTAAAGTGCTGGAGTTACAAGTGTGTGCCCCCTTACCCGGCCCCAGTATAAGCTTGTAAAGCAACAGATTCCTGCCCTAAGTGCCACAGTAGCCACATCTCAAAATAAAAATGTTAGTATTTTAACATTGTCTTTAAATTCAAAATACTTTCTGATTTACTTTGTGAATTCTTGATTTTAGCATGTCTGGGTAACTGCTCCTGGTGTGTGCATATCTCTTGCTTCTGTTCCCATCTGTCCTTGCAAAGCTGTCACCTTTCCATTTGCACCCTCAAATTAATTATAGTTATTTCCATTCCCAAGCTAATAACTCTAAAACCTTTGCTGTATCCGAATCTGGTTCTGAGGCCTCACTTTGTCTCTTCACACTGTGTGTTTATGTCTGTTAACAAGCAGTACAATAATTCCCCTGGTCCGCGGCTTCACTTTCCATAGCTTCAGTTACCCGCAGTCAACCGTGGTCCAAAGGCAGTTGAATATAGTACGGTAAGATGCTTTGAGAGACCACATTCACATAGCTTTTATTACAGTGTATTGTTATAATTGTTCTTTTTTTATTGTTTATCTTACTCTACCTATCAGTTAAACTTTATCATAGGTACATGTGTATAGGGAAAAACAATAAAGATAGGGTTGGGTATTATTCAAGGCTTCAGGCATCCACTGAGGGTCTTCTAATGTGTCTCCGGAGAATAAGGAGGGGACCCTAGTATTTTTTTTTTCAGAAGCTGGGCAGGGGCTGGGCAAGGTGGCTCACGCCTGTAATCCCAGCACTTTGGGAGGCCCAGGTGGGTGGGTCATCTGAGGTCAGGAGTTTGAGACCAGCCAGACCGACACCGAGAAACCCCATCTCTACGAAAAATACAAAATTAGCTGGGCGTAGTGGCGCCTGTCAGTAATCCCGGCTACTCTGGAGGCTGAGGCAAGAGAATCGCTTGAACCCAGGAGGCGGTTGTAGTGAGCCAAGATCGCACCATTGCACTCCAGCCTGGGCAACAGAGCAAAACTCCGTCTCAAAAAAAATAGAAATAAAAAATGCTGGGTATAACATGTCAGTTGCAGGCTCTAGCATCATCTTCTGTTTCTGGTAAACTGTGATTCTCTGTATTTGCCTATCTGTCTCTCCAGTTTGGGGACAGCAGTGTGTCCTATGATCTCAGCTTTCTGATGGGTCTAAGCAGAGCTGTTGATTTTCAGTTGTTCTTGCTATTGTTGCTGTTGTGAGCATGGGAGTGACAACTTCCAGGCCCTTTACATGTCAGACCAGAAGAGTCTGACTTCTTTGACCTGTGGACTCTTCAGAAGTGTGTTATGTAGTATCCTCACTATGAGTTTCTTCATATTTATCATATTTGGAATTCGTGGAGCTTCTTGAAATCTGTAAATGTACGTCTTTCACCAAATTTGGAAAGCTTTCTGCTTCTAAAAACATTCTCTGCCCCACTCTCGTTGTTCTTTCCTGTGAGATTCCAGCTACTTGTGTATTAGGCCTTTAGGAATTGCCCCAAAAATGCCTGTATCTCATTCATTCTTTTTTTTTTCTTTCTTTTTTTTGAGATTGGATCATTGGGTCGTCTGTATTAATCCAAATTCGGTGGTCACTAATTTTTTACTCTCTCATCCCCAGTCTGTTATTAAGTTCATCCAGTAAATTTTTAAATTTCAGATGTTGTATATTTTAGTTCTAAAATTTTCATTTGATTCTCTTTATGTTTTCTGTGCATCTGCTAAGATTTTCTGTATCTGTATTCATCATGAGCATTTTAAACCTAATTGAGCCTAATTATAATAGCTGCTTTTAAAGTCTTTGTCAGGTCATTCCAACATCTGAGTTATCTGAGTTGATAACTTCTGATTATTTTTGCCCCTGATGATGAGCATCTTCCATATGTTGAGTAATTTGATTATATCCTGGGCATTATGGATGTCGTTTTAAGACTCTATCCTGTTCTGTTCATCCAACTAATGTTGATATTTTTGCTTTAGCAGACAGTTAACTTGGTGAGACCCAAACTACCAAGTTGGTCATGCCTGTGCTGGTGATTGCTCAGATCACAGCAGAGACCACTTTCAGTCTGCACCTCTGGTTGAGGGGTCACCCAGGCTCTTGGGCAGAGTTGATGCACAGAACTCGAGGTCTCCCTCCACTGGCTCTGTTCTTCCTGGAATTCCCACCTTACCCCGTTGGCAGTCCTGGTTGCCCCTGCTCCATCCTCTTGCTCTCTTAGAGAAAAGGATGGTAGGCATTCCATCCCAATGTTACTGTTCCCACATGCCACCATGCCTATGGCTCACAAGTGATGCAGTTGTGCAACTGGAAAATTCAGGAGAACCTACGAGTATATTATTAAAATGAGTACAGAACTTAGCAGAGTCACTAGGCACAAACCAATATGCAGAAATCAATTATATTCCTATTCACTAGCAACAAAGCATCAGAAAATGGAAAATGTTTAAAGATACTATTTAAGAAACACCATAAAAGATTACATACCTAAGAATAAGTCTAAGGAAAATTGTGAAACACTTGTGTGCAGAAAATTTATAAGCATTACCAAGAGGAATTAAGGACCTCATTCAGAATCAAAACACCGCAGATGTTTTGAGGGGACAGGGAGGGTAGAAATTGACAACTGACTTTAGAACTAGTATGGAAATGCAAGGGGCCAGCAAGACTCAATGCTGTCTTCACTTTGAGCACCAAAGTAAGCGAGAATAGAGATAAATTACAGCCCCTGGAAAACAATAGCATCTGTGAGTCCATGTAGACAGCGATGAGATAAACAAGAGGAAGAGGGTTCTTGTTGATGGTACAATGTCATCCACAAACTGGCAAGCCTGGAGTGGCACTGACTGGAAAATCATCTCAAAACTGTCATGTTAAAACACTGGAAACAACGCAGAAACTCCAAGGGCAGTGGGAGGCAGCTCTGTTCTTCAGAAATCTCAGTGTGGGATGGGTGTGGTGGTTCACACCTGTAATCTCAGCACTTTTGGGAGACTGAGGCTGGCAGATCACTTAAGTTCAAGACCAGCCTGACCAACATGGCGCAACCCTGTCTCTACTAAAAGTAGAAAAATTAGCCAGGAGTGATGGTACACTTCTGTAATCCCAGCTACTCGAGAGGCTGAGGCAGGAGAATCACTTGAACCTGGGAGGCGGAGGTTGAAGTGAGCCGAGATCACACTACCAAACTCCAGTCTGGGCAACAGAGTGAGACTCCATCTCAAAAAAAAAAAATTCAGTGTTTCAGATGAAATTAAAGAGGCATGACAACTACATGTAAATAACCTAAATTCTGTGCTGGAGAAGGAAAATGATCTAATATAGCTATATCTGTGTATATTAGATAAACCTCATTGTCTAATACATGGGAATTATTAGATAGCTATCCTAGATTAATACTCTTATCCTGGCAGCGTCTTCCTGAAGCAGTGCCTGAAGTTGCTATAGTTGTAGAAGCAGGTGTCTTCATTCTTAGAACATACCCACTGAAGTAGTTAGGGGTACACAACTTGCTCTCAAATGATGACAGATTTTCAAACATCTGTGTATTGAAACGGAATGAACAAAGGATAATGCAGATGAGAGAAGATGTTAACAGGTGAATCTAGATAAAGACAGCGTAGATGCTTTGTACTGTTCTTGCAACTTTCCACACATATCTCTATCCTAGCCCCAGTGAGGCTTGGAATTAGGGTTCTGGCCACTACAAAGGCTGGAATTCTGCTATGAATTTCCCCTAAGAGTAGAAGGGTGACAGGCAGCTCAACTGTAACATGCCCAGTCCCTCACATGCTGAGTTTTAGGGATTCTTTGGTGGAAGCCTCTAGAAATTGGGTGAGCTCTTCCCACCCCCCAGCACTGTTATTTAGGTTTTTGGGTTGTTGTTTAAGAGACAATGCCTCACTCTGTTGCCCAGGCTGGAGTGCAGTAGCACAATCATGGCTGACTGCATCTTCAACCTCCTGGGCTCAGGTGATTCTCCCACCTTAGCCTCCCAAGTAGCTGAGACCACAGGTGTGCACGCCACCATACCTAGCCTAGATGCTTTCTTATCTAGAGGCAAGGGAATATCTTAAAACATGCTATAACATTTCTTTCTAGCTAATTTTTCTATAATCTCTATGATACCAATGAAGAATTTATAGTTTTAAGGGCTGAATCTTTAATTTGAACTATTAAACATCTTACGAACTGTTTAAGAATGAGCCGAACAGATACTCATAAACCCACTGCTCAGTATTAATATGTGTTTACATTTCACCATCTTTGCCTCTGATAGATGAAAATCCACAAGTTCATAATTGTATTTATCAGCTCAAGCTGCCATAACAAAATACTCTGACTGGGTGGCTTAAACAACAGAAATTAATTTTCTCACAGCTCTGGAGATTGGAAATTGGAGCTTGGGGTGCCAGCACCGTCAGGTTCTGGTGAGGGAGGGCTATCTTCCTCGCTTGCAGACAGCCGGCTTCTCACTGTGTCCTCACACAGGAGGGAGGGAGAGGGAGAACTCTCCAATCTCTTCTTATAAAGGCACTATCATGTCATGAGGTCCCCGCCTTCATGACCTCATCTAATGCCAGTCCTCCCAAAGTCCCTGTCTCCAAATACCATCACACTGCAGTTAGGGCTTCCACACAGGAATTCTGGGAACATACAGACATGCAGTCTATAATGATAATGATACAAATAGAACCACCTAGAAAAGATCACAAGGAATCGCCAGAAAACCCAGAAAAGATCACACTGAGCTATCACTTTACAGCTAGTAGGATGGCTACAGTTTTTAAAAACCAGAAAATAACAAATGTTGGCAAGGATGTGGATACACTGGCAACTTTGTACATGGCCCATGGGCACGTAAACTGGTGCAGCCACTGTAGTAAACAGCTTGGTGGGCTCCAAAAAGTTACGCACAGAATTACCAAAGGACGGCCGGGCATACTGACTCACTCCTATAATCCCAGCACTTGAGAGGTCAAGGCAGGCGAATCATTTGAGGTCAGGAGATCGAGAACAGCCTGGCCAACAGGGTGAAACTCTGTCTCTACTAAAAATACAAGAATTAGCCAGGTATGATAGCACACACCTGTAGTCCCAGCTACTCGGGAGGCTGAGGCAGGAGATTCACTTGAACCCCGGAGATGGAGGTTACAATGAGTGGAAATCATGCCACTGCACTCCAGCCTGGGCAACGGAATGAGACTTAGTCTCAAGAAAAAAAAAAAAAGAATTACCATAGGATACCGTAATTTCACTCCTAGGTGTGTACTCAAAAGAAATGAAAACAGATACTCAAGCAAAAACTTCTACACAACTGTTTGTAGCACTGTTCACAGTGGCCAAAAGTTGGAAACAGTCAAAATGTCCCTCAACTGACAAATGGAAAAACAAACCCCAGGTCCACACAGTGGCATATTATTTGCCATAGAAAAGAATGAAGCACTGGCCTGTGCTACAGCATGGGTGAACCTCGGAAATCCTGAGCCAAATGAAAGATCCAGACACAAAGAGCTGCATGCTGTGTGACTGCACTCCAGTCAGAGATCCAGAACAGGCAAATCCGTGGAGACAAAAAGCAGATTCGTGTTGTCAGGGGCTGGGCCAGGGCAGTGGGAGTGACGGCTGATATGCTCTAAAAGTGGTAGCTGTATAATATTTTGAATGTAGTAAATGTCACTGAATGATTCACTTCAAAATGGTGAGTTTTATGTTATGTAGATCATACCTAGTTAAAAAATAAAGGAAGAACCCAGGCAAGGGGGGCCTGGTGCTTTAGGGGCCCAGCGTGGTGCTCCCATGGCTTCACGTTTGCACCCGCCAAGAACACACCACGCAAAGCCTGAGCTTACAGTTGTAGATGCTGCTCCAGGGCTAAGGACCCTGTGCAGCCCTTCCTGGGGTCTCACTACTGTGACCAAGGGGTGGCTGTTTGCCAGGCTTAGAGACAGCCGCAAGGCCACACACAGGGCAAGGTGGCCAAAATGTGGCCAGAGCCAGGGGCCAGCTCCTCTGCATTTTCACATTCTGGCAAAAAAAAAAAAAAAAAAATGGAGGAGGACAGAATTCTAGGTTCTGCCTCTAACCTTGGTATCCTGTTAGGTTCATTTGCTTTCGTTGGGTTCAATTTTCAGGGTTGGTTTTGATATAATTTTTTTTTAATTATGGAAGATGTTACATGGTTCCAAAGTCAAACACACTCAGAGATGTCTACCCCTCTCTGTGTCCCATCCCCCATTCCCTCCCTCCCTAGAAGGCATCATTTTTATCTGCTACTGGCGTATCCCTGTTTCCTTTTCCAAATATAAGCAAGTAGAGTATGGGTTTTAGTCTCCCCATGATTTCTTACATAAAAGGAAGCACGCTCTGCGTTATGTTTTGTGCCCTGTGCCTTTCCTTTGGCAGTGGGTATGGGAAACCTCTCTACAGCCACAGAGCTCTTCTCACTCCTTCGCTGGGAGCACAGCCCTCGACTGCATGGAGATCACAATTCAACTAGCTTCTCTTACTGGACATTCGCTACAGTGAACAGCCTTGTGCCCGGGTGGCTTTATATTTCTGCCAGTTAATCTTTTCTTTCTTTCTTTTCTTCCTTCCTTCCTTTCTTCTTCCTTTCCTTTCTTTCCTTACTCTGTTGTCCAGGCTGGAATGCAGTGGTGCAATCTCAGCTCACTGCAACCTCTGCCTCCCAGGTTCAAGCAATTCTTCAGCCTTCTGAGTAGCTGGGATTATAGGCACATGCCACCACACCTGGCTAATTTTTGTATTTTTAGTAGAGACGAGGTTTCACCATGTTGGCCAGGCTGGTCTCAAACTCCTGACCCCAAGTGATCGCCTTGGTCTCCCAAAGTGCTGGGATTACCGTCAGCCACCATGCCTGGCCCTTTTACCTAACATTTTAGGATTATAAATTAGCAACAGACAATTCATAGATACCCAAGTTAAAACTTGAAAAGCTTCATTTTTATAATGTATATTGATATGGTGCTTTCTCTCTTTTCCAGAACACTTTCACAGCTGTGATAATCATTTAATCTCACACCACTGCAGTGAGATGTCATAGACATTCACTTAGCAAAGCCTGAGTTCAAAATGAGGATTTCTTTTGGGGAACTATATAATATTTTTTAAAGTATTTTGAAAGGGTCTCTGTTGTTTGGTTAGCATCTCTATTCAGTGGAAATCAAATGCTAACTTTAAGATTTATTAAGTAATGAAGTTGGAAACCTAGCCTTTGGAGTAGTTTGCTGTTTTTAATATACAGCAATTTTAAAATTTGTCTTTGTAATTTGTCGAAGTGAGTGAACTAGATTTTGGAATCCTCTAGCTCACCATTGACAAGCCCTGTTTTCGGTCAGTGTGAATGACCCCATTTTAGGATTTTAGCGTTAACTTCACTAAATGCAGAAGCTAAGACAGGGCTGGGAGCACACTCTGGGAGGCCGAGGCAGGCAGATCACCTGAGGTCAGGAGTTCAAGACCAGCCTAGTAAACCTGGCGAAACCCCATATCTACTAAAAATATAAAACATAGCCTAGCGTGGTGGTGTACACTTGTAGTTCCAGCTACTCAGGAGGCAGAGGCAGGAGAATTTCCTGAAATCAGGAGGGGGAGGTTTCAATGAGGCAAGATCGCACCATTGCACTCCAGCCTGGGTGACAGAGTGAGACTCCATCTCAAAAAAAGAAAAAAGGAAACTGAGACAGCTCCTGAATGGGCAGATAGGGTTTAAACTAAAAGGCCCTCTGGCCAGGAGCTGGAATTTGGTGTTTGTTTTCTTTATAACACTCTCTGGTCCTTGATCTCTCCCTACCTTGACCCTTACATCTTAGACCAATCCACGGTTACCTTTGTTCCCTCTCACACCCCCATAGGATCCACACATGGGCTGTCTTTCATGCATACCCTGTCAGTCTATGACACTGACAGAGGCAGGAACTGAACCAAGCATGTGGGTAGAAAGGCTCCAATTAGGAGCAGAGGACGAGAAGGAATCGAAGTCAGCCCCTCATTTACTAATCTTGAGGGGCTGGTCTCGTACAGGGTTGAAAGACTTGAGGCTCTTTTCTTGTGGTCCTAAATTAGCTGAAGGAAGTGTGTGCGGCCAGCAGAGGTCTGTGACGGGGCAGCTTGCTGTGTGCAGAGACAGAGGTGATGGGCGAGGCTGCCTTAGGGCCTGCCTGACGGTGCTGACAGAGCTCTGAGTGGCAGCAAGCCTAGTGTGTGTTATCCTCTCGCCGGAGGTCTGGGTGACAGGTGCTTCCAGAGACTGCTGAGGACTTCAGGCCTCTGCAGAAAGGTGGTCTCTTCATGGATGTGTGTTGGCTTAGGTCCTGCCCAAAGTCACGACGTCACTTCTGCCCGGCTGTGTCCAGGCCCCAGATCAACCTGCTGGCTGCTGCTTGAAACAGACAACCCCTCTTTCCCTGCCCACCAGTCCCTGCTCAGGTTCATCCCTTCTGCTGCTCATGAGCGGACAGGCATATTCCTGAGACAGTTGAGGCAGAGGACAGGCCTCTGTCAGGTGTGTGCTCAGTGGCCTCTGGTCCCAGCCCAGTGAATTCATTTTATCTAATCCGCAAGTCCAAGTTTGTGTTACTCTTGAGAAATGTAGGTTTTTCATGCCCAGGAGAGTCCTGAAAGCCCACTTTCGATCCACTCGTGTTTGCTAGATCTCAGGACTGCAGCAGCCTGCAAGAAGACTCTGGGCTCATCTTGGCATGCACAGTGGCTCTTTATAAACCCCCCAAGCAGTTAATTTTATGTGGACATCTCAGTTTCTACCAAATGCTTTTTCTTTGAAGAAATGACTGAATTCTCCAGGGTTGAAAATGCATGGGATTTTAAACCTGGCCCTTTTAATGAGCTGGTGCTGCGAGAATGGAGGAAGTCTGTCACAAACGATCTTCCCATGGGCTGCATGCCAAATCAGTGGGCGCATCATCCTGTCTCTGGTGGTAAACCGCAGTGCAACAAACCTCAGGAACAGCAAAGAGTGCAGACGTGGGTGACAGCATTCTGGATCACACAGGTTTGCTCTGTGTCCCCTTCTTCCCTCCACCCTGGCCCCTGTTAGAGAGCTTGTGGCTCAGTCCCCGGACCTTGCAGCTCAGTGGTCAATTTCCGATGAACCCCCTGGGCTGTTTCTCGAGATGAGGCTGCCCTGGCATAAAACTAGATCCGACTCCTCTCTTCCACCAACCATGCAAGACCAAGAGTCACAGATCAGTTATGTCCATTCCAAGTAGTAAAAAACAAACTGTTGTGGTGAGTTAAGTGAGCCATCTCATTCAGAGTCATTTGAGAGAAAGCAACAGTAAAGATACCTTAATGTTAGTGGTGGCTGTTTGTAAAGTGCGGTTGGGTGATTGATTTCAGACTCAATAGGGATGTTTAGATTCACACTGGGGGAAACGTCCTTCCTGTTTCCTGCTTCTCATCTGGCAGTCCTGATTGTGTCCCCTGTGGCACTTTTCCCCTTGCGTCCACCCTGTCTGGGTGGAGCATGTGCATCCAGGGCTTTGTGTCCTGTGGTGATAAGAGCACTGGCTGGGGCACGTGTGCCACTGTGACTCTCCATGCCCGGCCCAGCTAGAACCCCGCAGGAGAACTGCCTCTGCTTCCCTCATGCCTGGTGCCACCACCTGCCTAGGAACAGGCAAGGGTGGCCCAGGCTGTGAGCTGCTGTCACTCACAGCTCCTTCGGGGAGCCCGCGGCCACAGGAGAGCTGGGGATGGCGTCTTGATGCTTCTTGTGCTTGCGTAGCACCTCCTGAGGCCCAGGTGAGGGCAAGAGAGCAGGAGGAGGCAGGAGAGAAATGTGCTGGGGAAGGAACTTGTCATAAATCAGGTGAGTACTTCCAGCGGCTTCTCCCAGCTGCTTCCTGTCTGGGTATGGGAGGAGGCAGATGTGCAGAGGCTAAGGCAGATGTTGCCACAGCCACAGGAAGGCGGGTGTCACACAGGCCTCACGCTGGCTTCCCACATCGCAGGGGCTTGGTGAGGAAGGGCAAGAGCGAACGTAAGAGGTCAGTCGTGCTGGGTGCTCGGGGTGCCTTCTCTGCTGCAGAGCTGGGCCTCTGCCTGGGGCTCTGGAGAGCCAGGTGGTCACGAGGTGCCGGTGCTCACCCCATCCTGCCATAGAGGAGGAGTAGGAGGTGTGCTGGCTCACACAGGCAGCGCTGGGATGGGGAGACGTGTGTTTCTCTCCCCTCAAACCAAACACTCACTTTGGAAACATAGAGGCCTTCATTCTAAAGTGGGAAGGTGGGCTCCTCACTAAAGGAGTTTCTTCTCTGCTTTCTCCTCACAGTCTATCTGGGACAGAGGAGGAAGAGATAGACAGAGCAGGCGCCGGCCACCTTTCTCCATCCCTTAGGATGTCACGAGCTTTGGCACCATCACCTAGTCCATTCCGGTGGCCTTCCCTCCTTAAAATTCTCCCACATCAGCTCGCCACGTGTATATGACCTTGCCCCTGTACACTTCCATGAGAGCACAGAAAGTGCCTGCTTTTCCCACAGCCCTGATGTCAAGGCAGCCTGGGAAGCCTGTACTCCGCCTGCTGCTGTCTGTCTTTAGAGCAGAGTTCAAAGTGGAATCTTTTAGAAAGTGGTAGAATTGGTTTTTAACATTCTGCATTTTAAGGCAATCTTGTGCATACCTGTTCATGTGTGGGCTGCTTTGTGGTCGGGGGTTGCATGCCCTCCCAGTTCCTCCCGTGCCCCATGTGTGCCACGCATCCGGTGGCTCAGCGCTTCTTGAAACGGGGCCCTGGGTGATTCCGCAGGGCACTTCTCACCACAGAACATGTCTCAAATTGTATCAATGTTTGGTCCAGGAGAAGACTGGCTGTCATTCCACCACAACAATACAAATGGAAGATTCCCCTGGGTTTGCTACTGTAAATCAGGTCATAAAAATGTGGGAAGGAATAATGGACTCTTTCTGGAAACTGGAAGATATTTTGCACATATGTGCAAAATATCTTCCAGTTTCCAGAAAGAGTCCATTATTCCTTTAAAGACAACGTCTTGGGTCCCTTGGGCTGTCTTTGACAGGAGCAAGACGACCCAGGAGCTGAAATCTAAAATCCTATTCTAGTCTCACCTTGGCAGCAGCATGGCCAGGAGTAGGCCAGCCTTCATGTCTGGAAAGAGAGTCACCTGTTAGAGGGCCCGGCATCCCACCACGTACCAATACCCAGTAGGGAAAGCTGAAAAACAGCCAGAATTTAAATATGGGTGTTGGAGCTAAAGAAACTGCATTAAAAATTTTCTTTAATTGTAGGGGTTTTTTAGTTTAGAAAACACACGGACACTCTTTGCCCTTTAGCTTTGCTTTCCTGTTCACACAGAGGCAAAATCCCACTGCTCTTACCCTGTTAGGTTCTTGTATTTGCCACATCAGGATTACTCTATCAAGACTGAGCTGTGAATATTATTCCTTCCTGACAGGGGGAGTCGGTGAAGTACTTCCTGGACAACTTGGACCGGATCGGCCAGCTGGTGAGTAAGCACCCCCACCCGAAGAAACTGGGCTCCAGGATTAGAAAACATTTGTCCAGAGACCAAAGCAATCCACATCGTGAGGGCTCGGCTGGACTTACAGGCCAAGCTTGTTCTATCACATTACCACGAGTAGCATTGTAACATTATGCTCTCTTAGATCTGGGCTTCGTCTCAGCAGGGAGGGGAAGGAAATTGCCCTGTGAAAATCCCTTTCCCCAGGTTACTGTAAAGGAGACAGACAGAGGAGTTCTTCGGTGAAAAAAGGAGGACTTCGTTTAACTTTATCTTACAGAAAATTCAAACATTTACAAAAACAAATAGTCTAATGAAACCCCAGGTGCAAGATTATCACTGATTGCCAGTCTTGTTTCAGCAGCCCTCCCCCCCACCTCCAGGAGCAAATGCACGGCCATGTCATTTCACCAATGATATTTTAGAGTGTACGTCTAAAAGATGACTCTCAAAATCTTAACCACAATACCATATGGCTCCTGAAAAATCAGCAGTAATTCCATAATGTCAGCTAGTCAGTTTGGAGATTTTCTCTGTTGTCTCATTAATGTTTTCTTGTTCATTTTGCTTTATTTTAGCAATTTGAATCAACAACCTAATGAGGCCCATGCCTTGCAGTCAGTCAATATCGCTTAAGTTTTCATCTGTCTGTCTCTATCCTTTTTCTTTCAATGTATGTATTGGAGTAACTGGATTATTTATCCCGTAGGGTTTCTTACTATCTGGACTTTGCCCTTCCACCCCTGTAGTGTTATTGAAGATGTTTCAATAACCTGTGGGTGGTGGTCAGACCTCTAGATCGAGGCTTGATCCTGTCCCTGTTGCTCTTTTTATAGGACAGCTGCCTTAGTGGTGCGTGCACTCATCACAAGCAGTGGGGGTTTTTTTGTTTGTTTGTTTTTCGAGACAGAATCTCACTCTGTCACCCAGGCTGGAGTGCAGTGATGCAGTCATAGCTCATTGTAGCCTCAACCTCCTAGGCTCAAGCCATCCTCCTGCCTCAGCCTCCCAAGTAGCTGGGACTACAGCATGCGGCACCATGCCCAGCTATTGTTTTTACTTTTTGTAAATACAGGGTTTTACTATGTTTTCCAGGCTGGTCTTGAACTCCTGGGCTCATGCTATTCATCCCACTTCCCAAAGCACTGGGATCATAGGTGTGAGCCACCATGCCTGCCCTGGAGGATTATTAATAGTGCAAAGTCAAAGTGGGTGAAGAGTGACTACGGTTGCCTGTGTGTTGCTAAAGACTTAAAAATTTTTTCTTTTCTCTGTTTTTTTTTTTCTGAGACAAAGTCTCGCTCTGTCGCCCAGGCTGGGGTACAGTGGTGCTATCTATCTCTACTCAATGCAGCCTCCACCTCTCAGGTTCAAGCGATTAACCTGCCTCAGCCTCTCGAGTAGCTGGGACTATAGGAGCGCACCACCACGCCTGGCTAATTTTTGTATTTTTAGTAGAGATGGGCTTTCACCATGTTGGTCAGGCTGGTCTTGAACTCTTGACCTCAGGTGATCTGCCCGCCTCGGCCTCCCAAAATGCTGGGATTACAGGCATGAGCCATCGCACCTGGCCCAAGACTTGAAGAATTTTCTAAGAATAACAAATATATTGCAGACTGAATTTAAATCACATTACAAAATCTAAATTACTATAAGCTTGGAAGTTAGAAAAATAAAAAGGTATCTCTGGTATGGAAACAAAAAAAAATGGTAAATTCCCTCTGGAGAAGAAAATGGATGTGATTTTCGGCTGGGGCCTGTCCATGAGTGTTCTGATCATTTGTCCACAGACTAGTGAGCCTCTTTTCATTTTTAAGTAAAGTATTTAATTCTTTCACTTTCTGTTTCACGGTCAGTTGATAATTTTATAAATGAAATTTGCTTTTGGTATTTGGTTCAGCCTCTTGCAAAAGTCAGTCTCTTTCCTTCCACTCTCTTTTTGCCATCTTTTTATTTTCATGTGTTCTTTCTTGCCCTCCTAAATGTCTGCCTCATCCTGTGTTTTACAGAATTACTTTCCTAGTAAGCAAGACATCCTGCTGGCTAGGAAAGCCACCAAGGGGATTGTGGAGCATGACTTCGTTATTAAGAAAATCCCCTTTAAGATGGTGGATGTGGGCGGCCAGCGGTCTCAGCGCCAGAAGTGGTTCCAGTGCTTTGACGGGATCACGTCCATCCTGTTCATGGTCTCCTCCAGCGAGTACGACCAGGTCCTCATGGAGGACAGGCGCACCAACCGGCTGGTGGAGTCCATGAACATCTTTGAGACCATCGTCAACAACAAGCTCTTCTTCAACGTCTCCATCATTCTCTTCCTCAACAAGATGGACCTCCTAGTGGAGAAGGTGAAGACCGTGAGCATCAAGAAGCACTTCCCAGACTTCAGGGGCGACCCGCACCGGCTGGAGGATGTCCAGCGCTACCTGGTCCAGTGCTTCGACAGGAAGAGACGGAACCGCAGCAAGCCGCTGTTCCACCACTTCACCACTGCCATCGATACCGAGAACGTCCGCTTTGTGTTCCATGCTGTGAAAGACACCATCCTGCAGGAGAACCTGAAGGACATCATGCTGCAGTGAGCGGGAGAGCCCCAGTTTCCAGCATCCATCAACAGCCTCCGAGGCTATGGCTCGGGCTCTGTGGTGTGTATCGTCTCTGTGGTCCTTGAGTGGGTTTCTTGGATCTGTGCCCTCAAATACCTGGCTCCAGAATGCTGTCAGCCCAGCCTAGCCAGCGAACTCCAGGCAAAAGGACATGGACACTGTCATGTTAGCTACTGAATCCTGGGGACAAGTAAAACTACTGAAAATCCAAGGGATCATTGTGTTATTAATACGGAACATCTAATAACACCGCTTACTTTTCTTTACAGAAATGTTACTCTTTTTCTGACACAATTTAATTGAGGACTCTGTGTGTGTGTGTGTGTGTGTGTGTGTGTGTGTGTGTGTGTGCACGCACGCTCTGTCTTTAATGACAAAAATCACAAAAACCAGCTGGCCTTGCAGATGGCTTTTCTAACTTGCAAGTCTTCCCTGAGACAGACTAACCTGAGAGCTTTGCCTAACGGTAGCTTGTAGAGATCCAGTGCACGCCAGTGCTGCTAAACTCAGTGCCTGTGCCCAGCCCTGCAGCCCCAGCCGCAGTGTCTGAAGGCCACTTCCCAAAGGGAACACGTTGCCTTTGCAAACTCCCATGCCAGTTTTCCTAAGAGCCCCTCATCCAGCATTTTAGATAAAGCTGAGGAGCCGTGCCTAGGATCCACTCCCAGCCCTGAGGACAGGATGGGGGGCTCTGCAGGTGTGGATTCACCTCAACACCCCTGCGGGGGGCTCAGTCCTTCCTGCCCTGCCAGATGCCCAGCAGCACAACATGGAGTGAGACAGGATGCCCGCAGTGACTGCTGCTCCATCCGTGTGCACACAGTGGTGCTCTTCACCCCTAGCCACCCCCGCCCAACCTGATGGCAAAGACACAGAAACCAGGTCGCCTTGCAGATGGCTTTCCCATCTTCCTGAAAGTCATCTGCTCACGCGCAGTTGGCAGCACATAGCGCTTCCTTCTTTCAGAAACATTCCTCTTCTGGGGCTTCAGAAAGCTGGCAAGGCGACCAGCAGAGCTTTTGTTAATGCCCCAGCTGCTTGGCGAGCTAACAGCTGACCTTTCAGGAAGCCCACAAATGCTGGAGGAATCTGGGTTTCTCCACACTGCCACTCCACCAGTGCCTTCCGTTTCATTAAGAACGGCTGCTTCTGTTCTCAGCTCTCCTAAGGCTGATTCTCATCAAGGCCCCTCGCTTCTGTGACTGCTTGCAGAACAAGTAAACACTCTCGGATGCTGCTGTCCTGGGGGAGTCTGCCTGAAGCCTGTGAATGTTGACGCGAGCTGGCCAATCCTGGGCCCAGCTCACTCGTCCAGCTACCTGCCAGGTGTCTTTCACTGTATTTAAAATACATTGCATTCCAAGCTGGTCCCCTCTGTGTATCACTCTACTGAGAAATCCAGCCTAGTGTGTTTGGGGATGTGTCCTAGCATTAAAAGCAAATGAAAAGCTTCCTCTTAATTGGCACCTGAATGTTGCTGTGGCTCAGTCACACATCCCAGGGCCCTTTCCCGAGGCCATGCTGTCCCTGACCCCGAGCCCCTTTGCAGCTCACTCTGGGTTTGTTTCCCCGCAAACCTGATAGAAGCCCTGGGGCAGATGCAGAAGCAGAAAGAGGAAGGAGGGGGACCTGCCTCTGGGTCACCCTGTCAGCACAGCATTTTCATTAGGAGACAGTGTGGACTCTCTCTCTCTCATGGTGCTCAAGGGTGTGCGTCAGTGTTTGCTGGGCTTACAGCTCTTATTTGGCTGGATAATGAAGTTGCTGTTTTTGTACTGCTTCCTTTGGCTCTTCACAGATCTAAAGGATGTGACCAGGGATTACTGCCAATGACCACATTTTAAAGGAAAAAGAAAACTCTTAGTGGGTCCCTCGGGATGGTCTCGGGTCACATTTTCAGTTTGCAGCAGTGAAGTGCAGCTTGGTCCACGGCGTGGTGAGCTTTGTTTGCTTCCCGGGTCAGCTTTCACTATCCCCCATGTTTGTCAGGACCCAGAGCCCAGAGGAAGTGCAAGCAGGTCCTCCACCAACTTGGAGCACCTCTTGGTGGTGCTGTTGGAGGCAGCACCACCATGATTGGCGTGGCAGGGGAATTGTTTGAAACACCTTCCTGAGTATTCCAGCCTGGTCAATGAGTGCTTGTTTTCCTTTAAACAGTCTGACATATTTACTAATCGCTTTCAAACCAGAAGCATGAGAGTAAGGAGATGTGAGGTCTGTTTAACTCAATAGCGCGGTGGAATGACCCCCGGCCCAGGTTCTTGACCTGCTCAGACACTGACCGTACCACCCTGGCCTTGCTGAGCTGGACTTCCTCCTCTTCCTCATGACCAGGGTGAATTAGGAAGTTTTTAAAGACACCCCCTTCCAAATTCTGTAACGCATTGTCCTTGAAGAAGATAACTCTTTGCAAGGCTAAACTATCATCATTTACAACTTTTCTACACATAGACTGTAGTCATTTTTGTCTCCAGAACATTAGGCTTTTGTATTTTTTAATTTTACTTTCACTGTTAATCTTTATTGTCTTATTAAGATGTTGGAAAAGCAGGAGGTAGTTGTGCCTCGTCTATTATTGCAAAAATGTAACAATAAACTTCCTCAAAATAAGATACGTTCCTCATAGCTATACTGTTTACACATAAGAACGCATGTAGAGTTTTTACCGAAATCTATTTTAAGCTCTTCTGTTTGTTGAGATATTGTTTCAAAGATTTTGAGTCATAGGTCTGTAATTTATAGAGATCTCTAGAATTCTTATTGTAATTTTCCTACTTTGATAAAAATGAGCCAGATTGTTTTAACTCCAATATTAAAAAAAAATATACTCTTAGAAGATGATTAGTTATAACTAACTAGGGGGTTCTGGGAACAGAGATCTACTAATCTGGTATTGTAAGGTGGAGGCTCCCAATGGAACGATAGTGGCCCAGGTCAGTTGCTCGTGGCATAAGCTTTGCACAGTGTATTAGCAATGGGAGGGTCTGGCTTGAAAATTTGGCCACCCTCAGCCTCTGGATTTGTTAAAATAAATTTAGTCTTTCTTTGCTCAATATAAAATGTTGCTAGGATTCAAAACCAACACTAAACCTATTTTTCAGTCTCAAAAATTCAGAGCAAATCACTCTAATCTTTTTTTTTTTTTTTTTTTTGAGACGGAGTCTTACTCTGTCACCAGGCCGGAGTGCAGTGGCGCAATCTCGGTTCATTGCAATCTCAGCCTCCTGAGTAGCTGGGACTACAGGCACCTGCTACCATACCCAGCTAATTTTTTGTATTTTTAGTAGAGGCAGGGTTTCACCCTGTTAGCCAGGATGGTCTTCATCACTTCACCTTATGATCCACCCGCCTCAGCCTCCCGAAGTGCTGGGACTACAGGTGTAGTCCGAACCCAGCTGTAATCCTAATTTTATTTGAACATGGTTTGTTGTTTATTCATCAGTTATTATTTCCACATACCAAACAAAGCCTGCCATGTAGGAGAACCACTGTAAATAGTATTTTGGACTGGGTGTGGTGGCTCACACCTATAATTCCAGTACTTTGAGAGGCCAAGGTGGAAGAATTGCTTGAGCCCAGGAGTTTGAAACCAACACAGGTCACAAAGCGAGACCCCATCTTTATAGATAAACAGAATCGGCTGGGCATGGTGGTGGGTGCCTGTAGTGCCAGCTACTTGGGAGGCTGAGGCAGGAGAATCACTTGAACCTAGGAGCTTGAGGCTACAGTGAGCTGTGATCACACTCTCCACTCCATCCTGGGCAAGACAGCAAGACCCTATCTTAAAAATACATGAAGATGTATTCCAGAAGCTTGCATTCAAAACACTCTTTTTTTTTCAAAGCATGATGTGGCAGCATGTTCATACTTGAACACACACATGTGAGCGTGAGAGACCCCACTCTCTAAGATGGGGAAGCTCGAGGGGAAGGACCTTGATGTGTTCTGGAGACCAGAGGCACCCGAGGGGATAGCAGGTAGAGGTTCTGTCCTTGCAAACTTTGTGGTTATCATTCCAGCCAGAAAGTGAGGAGACCACTCCTAGGAAGCATGGGCACCGTCCGGTCCTCGGCATGCTGTGACTGGAGCTCTCATGCCCAGACCTCCACCAGAACTTGCTCTTCTGCATCACTGGGCATCTCTCCTCTTTCCCAAACAAGCAGCTTTCTGGAAAGAGGAGTGGGGATGCCGCTCAGCACCATTGCCCATGTGTGGCCAGTGGGTCCTTGAACTGACCACAAGTGGGAAAGGCAGAGAGCGTGCCAGAAAAACACCCACCCCGAGCACACAGTGTGCCGTGACTGTGGGCTGAGCTCTGGGAGCCTGGATGTCCTCACGTTTCCATGCTGGATGGCCTAGCGGCTTTCTGCCCTGGGGACACAGTCGATCACCTGAGGAGTTCTCACCCAGGTAGTGTGCTGAGACACCAGCTCGGTTTCCCTATGTCCCAGGTGGTTCTGATGTCATCCACGGTTGACAGCCACTAAAGGGGCCAGCTGGGAGGTTCCTTCCAGGTTTGGGGACATCCATGTTTAACGTGGTGAGGATTGTATCTCACCGTATAATGCGCCACCAGGTCTTCTCACTGGCCAGCACTCTGCCTCGAGAAGTAGTGCAGGGCTGGTGAGTTTTCTTTTGTGATTTAAGGGCAGAGAGGAAATCCTTGCTAGTAAGTGTTTCATCACGTGCGTGCAGCCTTTCCAAATCTCTTGGCACCATTTCTCTGTAAGATGCATCACATGCTTAGCAGCCTCATTCCAATCCCTTGAAATTCAGGAAACTTTGCTTTGAAGAGGACAGACCACTTGAAGGCTTGCTTAATTGGCACAGCAGCCCCAGGGAGAGATGTTCCTTAAATGTGGGATCCTGGTGTTTCCTTGAAGCCTTGGCATTCGGGGAGCTGGCCCAGGTCTGAGAGTTGGTGGGGCACTGCAGTGGGCGGGCTGGACGCCTGCGTACAGAAGCACCAGGGGAGGGTCTGGCACCACGCACCCTGGAAGGGGATGGTTCACTGACATCAGCTTTGCAATCTCGTGCTCATTTTGTGAGGCGTTATATTGGACCTGGAAAGGTGTTAAGTTTCCCAAGAAGGGAGCTGAAACTGCCTTTTAACCAGGCCTCAACGGCAGGTGACAGGCTACCAGGGAGAGGCAGGGTCTGCGGTTTGGGTGGTGACTGAGCTGGGAGTGAAGCCCACAGGGTGTGAATGTGCTGCTCTTGCCTCCAGGTCTCACGTTCACGGCCTGTCTCACTCATTCTGGAGGAAAGTCTTCAGATCACCAAGACTTCCCCTTGCGGCTCCTCCCTCACTCACTGCTCTGTCTCTCCCTCCAGAACCCTGTGAAGCTTGGAGGTGGGTTATTTTTGGTGTTTGGGGCAGCATTTTGAAATAGATGCATCGGATTTCTGGGCTGCAGTATTGCCATGTCCGGGTGGAAGCTGACTTTAGACCACAGACAGGTCACCGCTCACTGGAAGCATCCTTCGCCCCTCCCCTTGCATGGCTGTGTCTGTCTGGTGCTGCGGGCCCAGGGCAGCCCCTTCAAGGAGATGCCAGCATGGTATGGTTCTGCTGACCACAGGCCATGGCCATGGCTCCAGCCCATGAGCCCAGAGGACCTAAGGGCTCAGAACAGCCATGCTTGGCATGTGCTGAGCCTTGCCTAACCCACATCCCACGGAGCTAGTCTCTGGGAGATGAGCTTTTCTCAGTGTTTGAATTTCCCATTCAAAGGGTGTACTTGCAGAACCCAGCAGGAGGAAGCAGGAGGTTCCTAGAAGGGAGTGAGTTCCCAGATACCCTGGCATGGCTGGCGCTGCTAGAAGTCAGTGTCCATGTGTGGTGAGGGGTAGGAAGTGGATGAAACTCTGAAATAGACCATAGTGCTCCTGCCCAGAGGAGCAGACCACCCACTGGGAACAGACTTCCCTGTCCTGGCAGGTCTGGGTGTGGAGGGGATGAGAATTGCTCCCACACTTAACCCTGACATTTGGAAATCCTTCCTGGAAGATGATACTCTCATGAGTCCAGCAGCTTCAGCACCTGGGTGAGGGTGCATTTGCTGGGAGCCGTGTTGAAAATCAGCTCTGTGGCTGACTTCCCAGTACAAGTAGAAACTTAGCTCCACCCAAAAATCAAGTGCTTTCTTTTGAGCAGGTTCCAGGCAGTCATTTTCTCCTGTTGGTTTTCTTTCGGATGTGTGTGTAGCATGAACCAAAGCAGGACACGGGTGCAGTTACCGAGGCGGTGGGTAGAGGGGACGTGAGTCTGAATTTCCTGCTTAGCTGACACATCCTGGCCCACTAGTGAGTGGGGTGGACAGGGTACTGGGAGGCACCAAGGGCCGTGGTCGGTGGAAGGGCTTCCCTTCCCTCACCTGGTCCTGTTGCTGAAAATGAAGGGCTCTTGTTCCAGACCTGTCACCTCAGCACCCTTTAATTAAGAGTGAATTCACTTCATTCTCTGATTTTTTTTTTTTTTAAGGCAGTCTCACTCTGTTGCCCAGACTGGAGTGCAGTGGCACAATCTCAGTTCACTGCAACCTCCGCTTCACAGGTTCAAGTGATTCTCCTGCCTCAGCCTCCCAAGTAGCTGGGATTACAGGTACGCACCACCATGCCTGGCAAACTTTTTGTATTTTTAGTAGAGATGGGGTTTCACCATGTTAGCCAGGATGGTCTTGATCTCCCGACCTTGTGATCTGTCTGCCTCAGCCTCCCAAAGTGTTGGGATTATAGGTGTGAGCCACTGCGCCCTGCCCATTCTGTGATTTTAAAAGCTGGTATATTTTACCCAAATGAATGTAACCCCAGCAATTCGTCATCGAGGTAGAGCTTTCCTGGGGGACCACATCTTCTCGACTTGCCCAGCAAATGTGTGAGCCCCAACTGGCTTGGACTGGGCAGCTCACCTGTTAAAATCTGACCGGAAGTCCAGACGAGGGAAAGTTTATCTCCGCAGAGATAGATGTACAGGTGGTCGAGAGCCATGGCCCTCTGTGAGGAGGATATAAACGTCCTCCACGCCCAGCTCTGGGGCCTTCTGGTACTAGCTCCACGTGCAGAGGGAGCCTCTGAGAACAGGGCTGCTGGGAGAGCCAAGGTGTCTGACCGGCAGGCCTAATTGTTGCTGTCTGCATCTTCGGTCTCTGCCCTGGAGCTGTGGTTAAAGCTGATCTGAATCATCCCGGAGAGCTTGGGGAGTGTCGAGGGGGCATGCAGGGCTGTGGCCATCAGTGCCCCCAGCAGTGTGAACCTCTTGAGACTGTGGCTTGCACCCCTCCTCCTCCTCCATCCCACAGCTGGCTCCCGAGGGACCCCTCACAGCCTCGGGGTGAAGCAGGAGGTCTTTGCCACCAATGTCTTTCCCATCTGTCTTCCCCAAAAAAGGTTACTACAAACTAGGCCGAGGACACTGGGTCAGGTAGGAAACTTTGAAACTCGGGTGTCAAGAACTGAACCAGACTTGCATCTGGAAATCACACAAATGAGGTGGGTTCTTTGTGGCTGTCCCACTCACCCAAGCTGTTAGGATGAACCCAGGCACATGTTTCCACATTCCCCTGCAAACAGATGCCAGCAGCTCTTGTAACGTAGCTGTGGGTGACAGGTGCTGAACACGTGTCAGCAGCAGAGCTCCATGCAGCCTGCAGGCATTGTGGGCTGTGTGCTCTGTAGTGCTTTGCAGTTAGGAGTCAACGCGTTAGATTTTTTTCCCCTCTTTTATAAAATGTAGTCAAGTCATGTATAATTTCCACACTACTCACTGGTATACAACTACCATGCAAATGAATTTCAAATTTACTTTTTTTTTTTTTTTACAGAGTGAACCTTCTTGATTTTTATTTTATTGTTTTATTTTATTTTATTTTAAAATACAGGGTCTCGGCCAGACGCAGTGTCTCACGCCTCTAATCCCAGCAGTTTGGGAGGCTGAGGTGGGCCGATCACAGGTTAGGAGTTCAAGACCAGTCTGGCCAATATGGTGAAACCCTGTCTCTACTAAAAATACAAAAATTAGCCGGGTGTGGTGGTGCACGCCTGTAATCCCACCTAGTCAGGAGGCTGAGGCAGAAGAATCACTTGAACCTGGGAAGTGGAGGTTGTAGTGAGCCGAGATCGCACCACTGCACTCCAGCCTGGGCGACAGAATGAGATTCTGTCTCAAAAACTAAACTAAAATAAAATATAGGGTCTCACTCTGTGGCCCAGGCTGGAGTTCAGCAGTATGGTCATAGCTCATTGCATCCTCAAAACTCCTGGGCTCAAGCAATCCTCCCACCTCAGCCTCCCAATTAGCTGAGACCACAGGCATGTGCCACCACCCACACCTGGCTAATTTTTACATTTTTTATAGAGATGGAGTCTCACTGTGTTGCCCAGGCTGGTGTTGAACTCTTGGCCTCAAGTGGTCCTCCTGCCTCAGCTTCCCTGAAGTGCTGGGATCACAGGCGTGAGCCACTGCACCCAGTCTGGATTCTTTAACAAGCCTATTTATGCAAAATTTAAAATCTCTATTGAGTCTGTTAGTCTCTAGCATCTCCAAAAATTACCTTTTGACCTGTCAGACAAATTGGTTTAAAACATTCAAAAATGTCCTCTTTCTTAACTCCGTTTGAACCAGCTCACATCGATGGGCATGGTATTGTGTGCTGACACAAGCATCACCAGGAAATTCTGTGGTCGTAAGCTCAGCGCCTGCTCATGGCCACTTTCCTGTGCTCAGCTCCCAGCCCACGCAGCAGGAGGACACAGTGCCGAAGGGACCAGTCAGGTGGCCTTCTGGCTTTAGCACCTGAGCTCTTTGGAGCCTTAAATACAGAAAGGAACCAAGTGCTCTGCGCAACCCCTCCCTGACGGTCACTGCATGCCAGCACCACCTGTGCCAGGCTGTCCTGCTGTGATTGGACTCACTTTAGAAATACAGTGTGCTAGGTTAAGATATGATAAAGTGTAAAAATGTATAGCCACAGTGGTTTAACATGTTTTGTATATATGATCTTTATAAATCTATTAAAGTTTGCCTTAAATTACATCTGTCTTCCTGGCATGTTGTGTCCCCGCCTCTCCCACCACCTTTGAGAAACGGGGCCCCTGAGTGTGGCACCCACCCGCCGCTTTCAAACAGAAGATTCTGCCGTGTGCATCGCATCCACAGGCTTCCAGGGTGCATTCCACCACAGGGCAGGCGCCTTTCCGGAAGCAAAGGCCTCCTCGCATCATCCACATGTCTGCAGTATGTGGCAGGAGAGGGAGGTGAGCACTCAGCACAGAGCCCAGCTCAGGCCTTAGACCCTGTCCTTCCTCCCCTGAACTCCACCCTCCCCTGGCCTTGCCATTCACCCCAGGCACGGGCATCCTGTGTTGTTCTTCCTCCCAGCATCGGCAGGAACCTCCCACGCCACCCAGTGTTTCTTCAATAGAGTCGGTCGTTTTGCAGCTGCTGGTCACCACCACCAGACAGACCTGTGGGCATAGGGGACGTGCACAGGCAGCCAGCGATGGCCCACAGGGGCACATGAGAAACATGCTGTAAGTGATGTTTGTATAAACAGAAATAACGGGCTGGGCATGGTGGCTCACACCTATAATCCCAGCACTTTGGGAGGCTGAGGTGGGTGGGTCACTTGAGGTCAGGAGTTCGGGACCAGTCTGGTCAACGTGGTGAAACCCCATCTCTACTAAAAATATAAAAATTAGCCAGGCGTGATGGTGGGTGCCTGTAATCTCAGCTACTCAGGAGGCTGAGGCAGGAGAATCGCTTGAACCCAGGAGGCAGAGGTTGCGGTGAGCCAAGATCATGCCACTGCACTCCAGCCTGGGCAATAGAGCAAGCTGTCTCAATAAATAAAAATTAAAAAAAAGAAATAATCCGCTCCTCCCCTATAAAACACACACTAGCCTTTCCTTTTTGCCACAGCACATGAAAAACCCACTCTGATGTGGGGAGATGTGAAACGGGGAGTGAATGTTTATGAAGTGACTCTGTTTGACAGGTATTTTAAAGGCCTCCCGCAGTGACTTTGTGGCTGGGCGTCCACATGGGCAGATGAACCCGTCCACGTTAGCAGAGGAGCTAAGTCTCGGAGGGGAGCAGCACTTTTCACAGAAAGCTCCCACAGCAGTGAGTGGCAGCCCTGCAGGGAGGGTCCTGTGAGCTCCTTGCATTCTCAAATGGAAGGAATTGCTTATCGAACTCCGTCAACACATTCCCCTTTCCATTCAGACTTCCAGAATTTCATCCTCTTCCTTTAAGCCCTTTTTAAAATTTGGGGTTGATAGCATTTATTAATTTTGAGGATGAAAATGTAATATGTAAGCATTATCAAAAAACTGAGTAACAGTTTATTTTGTGTATCGGAATCCATCAATCATTGCAGTACTAAGATGCCCCAGGTATATTTCCACTTAGACTGGACTTTAAAAAATAACCGTGCCATATGATCAAGTGGTGATTAAAACTCACGTAATCAGGGCAAAGTTGTCCCCATTGGAGAGGCTACTGCAGGGCCAAGGGATGTGCCGGGCCAAGGGGTGCTCTGGGCTCTGTTATCGGGGCAGAAGAGGGAGCTCTGCCGGGTGCACTCGCCTTTGCCTCCTTTAGGTATCACTTCTGCTCAGGAGTCCGTGACAGACATCAGGTCATGTCATCAAGAGCCCCAGTTGAAAAAACTGCCTCCAAGTGCTCCAGGCAGCAGAGGCAGCTGGAGGAGGGCAGGAATGAAGAGGAGACACCCCCCTTCTGACAGGCGCTCCCTGCAAGCCCCAGCAGGTCATTCTGTCAAAGGAGTTGGGGTGGCAGCCCCCCACTCTGCCCATCCAGAAAAGGCCTTGAGCCCTCACAAGTGGGCGCCCGAGGGGACAGCCACCACCTACCCAGAGGGGCGCAGGTGGAATGTGGTGGTGGAAGCTTGAGCTCTCTTCAAAGGAAAAAAAAATGGCCTGTTGCTGTGGCTTCCCTGCGTCTCTTTCCTTCCCATTCATACATTTGGAATAAAGAGCTCACCTCTTACCCCTGCCTGCGTTAAGCGACCCTGAGAAAACTGTGTTCTCTGCTCTTGGGCTCTCTGTGTCTTCCACCAACCCACTCCACTGCCCATGGTTTCTGTGACTCCCTGTTCCCAGAGGCCTACCCCAGGTGGGCAGAGCACAGGGAGAGGAAGCCGCTGAGAGATGGACGCATCTCAGCCCAGGCCTGCCCACTGCTCCCTGACCACCAGACCAAGCCCGGATACAGCAGTCCCTCAGGCTCCACAAACCCTGTCCTGTTAGAATGGCAGCGGCGCTGCGGTGGAACTGGAGCTCCTACGTGAGACAGTGTTGGAAGAAATGGTGAAAAGTCCACCACCTTCTGCTGCCAAAAGCCTAACCGCGGAGGAGCGTCAGCCTCAGACCGGATCCCATGCTGCCCCCAGGAGCCGTCAGCCGCGCTCGTCACCTTTGTCCACGTGCCAGGGGAGTGGGCACCTTCTGGTGCCACCAGCATGCAAGAGTCAGGGCTGAACAAAACACGTCCCCATTCATTCCTGCTGGTCACAGACCACCGAAGGAGGCCCATGTAGCAGACTCACAAAGCATGGTGAGGGCCTTTGAACAGAAGATGGTCTTAGACCAGCAGGGGGACAAACACATGTTGGCCTTTGCTGAGAAGTGACAGTTCAGTCACGCTGTATCCAAAATAGGCACACTGCGGCGGGCAGAGCACCCTATCTGAGAGAGAAAATGACCACTGGACCCTTAGCCGGGAGAGCCAGAGCTCTTGGCAGGGTGGAGCCACATGACTCCAGGCCTGGCTCAGTTTCCATACAACAGAAGTGCATTCATTAAAAACCCAGGGACAGCCGGGCACATGGCTCACACCTGTAATCCCAGCACTTTGGGAGGCTGAGGCGGGTGGGTCAGCAGAGGTCAGGAGTTCAAGACTAGCCTGACCAATATGGTGAAACCTCATCTCTACTAAAAATACAAAAATTAGCCCGGTGTGGTGGCATGCACCTGTAATCCCAGCTACTTGGAAAGCTGAGGCAGGAAAATCACTTGAACCCAGGAGGCAGAGGTTGCAGTGAGCTGAGATCGGGCCACTGCACTCCAGCATGGGTGACAGAGTGAGGCTCCGTCTCAAAAAGCCCAGGGAAGCCAGGCGTGGTGGCCTGTAATCCCAGCACTTTGGGAGGCTGAAGCAGGCGGATCACAAGGTCAGGAGTTCAAGACCACCCTGACCAATATGGTGAAACTCTGTCTCTACTAAAAATACAAAAATTAGCCAGGCATGGTGGTGGGCGCCTATAGTCCCAGCTACTTGGGAGGAGGCAGGAGAATCACTTGAACCTGGAAGGTGGAGGTTTCAGTGAGCCGAGATTGCGCCACTGCACTCCAGCCTGGGCAACAGAGAGAGACTCCATCTCAAAAAGGCCCAGGGAGCAGGCATTTAGGGAGGCCTCGGTGGTAGAATCTGGTGGATGTCGTCTTTGGCTAATCTTGCAAGAGCTCGGGTTCCTCTCAGAGACGGCAGGAGGTTGGACAGGCCTTGCTCCCTTGACCCTCTCTGAGGGCCATTCCTGTGCAGCCATGGGGGCAGGGGCTGCTACATTCGCTCTACTCTGGTGAATATTTGGATTGCTTCAGATCATCAAGAGAACACTGCAGCGGGAAGAGTTGGACTGAATGCATAGTAACCTCAGGACGCTTCTTGGAAATTGCTTTTTAAAATAAACCCCTGACTTCAGCCTGTTTTCATTTGCCTCCCTACCCCAAGAAGCTGAGTTCAAATATAAACCTCCATTCTTCCAGGTTCTCACTCATCAGGCGCTGCTGTAAGATTTCAGGAAAGGGAAGGCTGGTCCGGCATCTCCACCCGCGATCTGCGTGTTTTTAACGGCGTTCAGGCCAAGGCTCTTTACAGTCAGGCAGGAAGTGTTTCCTAGATTACTCTGCAGTGTTTATCTTTGACAACGTGGCATTCCAAGAGCCATAAATTTGCTGTTTCCTTGGGTTTTCTTGAAACTGGGCACCTCTGTGTGCAGTTGCCCCCACAGGGATCGAAGCTAGATTTCAGCTCTAGAGCAGTCTGCGTCCAGGGCGAGCCACTCCCTGGGGCTTCTCCCAATACTGCAGCCAGGCTCCCTCGAGTCTCTCACCCTTGCAGGACCTGCAAACCTGGCCTAGAAGGTGGGCCATTTGCTCCCAGCACGCACAGACAGGCTCAGGTCAGATCCGTGAGCCCAGTCGTGAAGCCCTGATTTTCTCCGTCTTCAGAGGGATACAAATATTCCTGTCCGGGACTCGCCCTCCTTCTAAAAACAAATCAGTGAAGCCCCAGCAACCCTGGGTGTGTTGTCGTTGGCACCTTCACATAAGAGTGCTGGCCACCCACCCAGGCTGCTCCTCGGAGAGAGAAGGGGCTGTGGTGGCCAGAAAGACTCCTGGTAATTGGAAACAAGGGGGATGTGGGGGCTGCTCAGGGATCAGGGTGCAGGCATCCCAGTCGGTGCACCCTCTTACTCTCTTCCTGCTCAGACCTCTCCAAGTTGCTTTCCTGAGAAACCTGCATGACAGCGGGACAATGCGGGGTTCAAACCAGAACAAACTGTGCCTCAACTTCAGCTCTGCCGCTTCTGAGGCTCCCGCCTTCCCCAGTCTCATCTCGGCGGCCACATCCATACAGTGGGGATGCAGGCATCTGCCTTGCACGTCATTTTGAAACTCAAAGATGACGATGTAAAAAATTCCGTTACTTAGGAGGGACCCCATAAGAGGTGGAGTTGACCGACGAGGTAAGATGTGCCTGTCCAAGTGGACCTGGGCAGGGCAGCTGGTCCCCCCCTCCCTCCGAGCCTTGGCTGTCCCTACCCATTAGGTCTGCAGAGCAACTTCCTCGGCACCGTTCAGAGACCCTCTACATGTGGATGTCTCCCTGGAATGTTCTAGCGTCCCCTTTGAACTTGGTGGGATCTAAATTTGGACTCCCAGCTTTATCATTCGTCTTTGACTAAGCTATCTTATGTTTATTTTTTCAAGGCTTTTGGAGATTTCTTTCATCAGGGAAAGGTCTGAAGTAGATGTCCCACAGGACAGTATTCACAGGTCAGCACCCCTCCCTCCTTACCCATGCTCGGGAAGTAGGGGTGGGGGCAGAGCTCAGCTCACTTTCCTGTGCCCTCAGGGTTCACACCTTGGGCAGGAGTGGGGATGATTCTCCTCCCCTCTCACAATCTGACAATGAGTTTGGGCTTTGGGGAGGAAGAGAGGGAAAAGAATGAGGTTTCAAGGACTGTGGGGCTGCCTGAAGAGAGATTTGCCTCTCAGGGGGGACACTGCTTCTCATCTCTTCATCAAAGTGTGGCTGTGACGTGGGAGTGTGTGTTCTAGCTACTTCAGAAGGCACGTTAGCTTCCCCAGCCTTATCGCACACACAGCAATACAGATAATGTATGTCATGACTTGAAAATATTTTTAGCTCCATGAGGCCCCGCTGACTTGACCTACCCAGATAGGTGAGGCTCTCAAAAGTCATCGCCAAGCTAGAAGACCCATCCTTGTGAATTCAGGGGCTTCTGACAGATAAGGAGACAAGAAAACAATCAGGTAGACTGCACATTTTTAAAAATTGAAAGAACCATGGCCCTGTGTGTCTTGGAAACCATCATCTCTAAATTTCATCTCAGTTCAGCTTTGGCAGTGCTTAAGGAGTAGAAAGACTCGTGAGCTGTGACTTTCCTCAAGAAGGCAGCACTCATTATCTCTCCTCTGCCTTAGCATCTTCCTGGCAATGCCCCAAATTACGGTCCACCGAAGGCAGCACAGGCAGAACCTGGGGCTAATGCTAGGAAGAGGAGGGAGACCTGATTTCTCTTCCTCAAAGGTGCATTTCAAAACAGTCTTCCCAACAGCTCTTAAAAAATTTCACTCCCATCCGCAACTTGGTAAAGGCTGTGGATAAAAGGGTTTTTTTTTTAGTGGTTTGCTCCTTCCCACTTCAAAGCACTTTTTTGGGACATGCATCACAGTTGAGGGTCAAAGGATTTGGGTACAGAGAGACAGCGCAGAGGCCTTGGTTATAACCCCGATGCACTCCCACCCTCAGCCTGAGCCAGGCTGTTCTGTCACCTCTAATCTCACATCACTCCAGTGGTGAGCCTTTTGCAGAAGATGAAGGAAATCAGAAAACAGGTAAGGTCACCTAGCAGGTGCACCAGCCACATCTCCACAGTGAACGCTGAGTAGGGCTGTTCACGAATGGCTATAGCATAGCAATATCCTGCTGTCTCATGTCCCCGCCACATCCCCTCCCCACGAACCCAGAGTGGGGTCCTTGTCACTGCCTCAGTAGAGTACAGGAAAGGTGACATTCTGTGATGTGAGGCTGAGTTATGAAAGGCCACAGAGCTTCCATCTGACCCTCAGAATGTCCACCTTAGGAAGGCAGCCACCATATTGTGAGGAAGCCCAGGTTACTTTCTGAAAGGGCTGGCTCCTCCTCTCCCCGCTTCATTCTATCACAGTTGCCTCCCAGGTCACTGTCATGCCTCTTAGAAGCGATGCAAAAGAGAAGGGAACGGATGAAGTTCCTAATGCTACTTCTGAGCTGTATGTTTGCTTCTCTGAAGTCAACATGTACTTGTCCCTTTGCATTTTCTGGGACTGGGACCGGGAGCCTGCTGTCTGGCTCTGTCCTCCCTGCTTGTTGGGCTTCCTCACAATATGGCAGCTGCCTTCCTAAGAAGATGCCTCTCCTCCATAGAGAATCTCATGTGGGCAGGAACCAAGGCCTTAGGTTCCCAGCCAGCTCCTACTTGGCAGCCACATGAACAAACCCTCCAGTCAAGCCACAGGGGCAAACCATCCCCACCAAGCTCTGCCCACATTACAGATTCATGAGCCAGACTGTTGTGATTTTAAGCCACTAAGTCTTGGGTGGTTTGTTTGCAGCAATAGCAACCCAGCACTGGCTTTCACCTCTGCTACTGCGATGCGCTCTGCCGGCACCTGCCCTTGGCCACTTTCTGAAAGGCCTGGCTCTTCATCTCCCCTCATCATTCTATCGTCAGTTACCTCCCAGGTCACTGTTGTGCCTCTTTGAAGCTACACAAAAGAGATCGGGACGGAGGAAGGTCCTAATGCTACTTCTGAGCTGCATCTTTGCTTCTCTGACACCCACACACACTTGTCCTTTTGCATTTTCTGGGACCAGGACCAGGAGCCTGTAGTTGGGCTCCACCAATGTCAGAGTCACAAGGAGACCTCAGCCCTCCTCACCTGCATAGCCCTTCTAGTTTTCATTTTGTGTTTTGGATTGTTTTTCTTAGAAGCCCTCCAGAACCCTATGAGCCACCCACCCACAAAACACCCAAGCTGCCCTGTTCTTGCCTCTTTCCAGAGGAGGGAGAGCATGCTGTAACCCCGCCCTCATCCCTCCAAAGGGATTCTGCTGTCAGAACTGGAAGTCTCTCTCCCTGGGACTCTGCACTGCAGGCTGAGGGGGAAGGTTTGATGATGATAAAAGGGTCAATTCATCATGAAGACACAACAGTCAGATGTGCATGGACATAAAAGGGCTTCAGAATGCAGGAACCAAAATTCGGCAAAATTAAAAGGAGACAGATAAAATGCTCGGCCCTGGCTATGGAAAGAACACCCCTCTCTCAGCAATGGATAGAACTAGACCAAAAGAAAAAAGGAAAGACAGACCATCTGATCACCACCTCCACCTGCTCGGTACTGACAGTCAGATGCCTTTGCCAAGAAACTTCCCCAAAGCAACACCGCAGTTTGCTTTCCCCACGGTGAGCGGCAGCTGCCTCAGGAATAAGGGGCCCTGCTCTCAGTGCAGATCAGCTCCCACAGCACTGGTCAGAAGAGACGGCAAACCCCAGAACTTCCACGGAGAGCCCAGGTGAAGTCCGTAAGGGTCAGAATGCCATTAGCGCCACAGAATGTGACCCTTCGTGTGTGCGTATGGTTGACACCTGAGACAGAAACAAAACCCCGCCACTCCCCCTTTAGCGGGGAGACCCAGCCTCGGAAGCTGGGTTGCAGCGTGGAGCCTGTGTGTCCCCAGGGTCACTCCTCATCTGAGCCGGCCTCTCCAGCTCCGGCTATAAATAACTGAGGGCCAGGCCCGCAGCCTGGAGACAGGAAGCACGCTGCTTCCTTCTGCCTCTGTGGGTGAGGGGGCTCTGCCCCACCCCCAGCACAGTCCACTTTGTGCTCCATGAGAAGCGCCCAGGAGCAGGGAGGCCTCTCCGTGTGTGCAGGCCCCTGAGGGCCGCTGGCTGGGGCACGGGAGTTGAAGGAGCTGCCTGATGACAGGTGTTCTGTGGCTTTTCCAAAGAACCTTTCCTTTTTTTTTTTTGAAACAGTCTTGCTCTGTTGCCCAGGTTGGAGTACACTGGAGCGATCACAGCTCACTGCAGCCTCGACCTCCTAGGCTCAAGCTATCCTCCCACCTCAGCCTCCTGCATAGCTGGAACCACAGGCAGGAACCACTGCATCCAGCTCATTTTTAAATTTTTCTTTTGTAGAGGCAGAATCTCACCATGTTGCCCAGGGTGGTCTCAAAGTCCTGGCCTCAAGCAGTCCCCCCGCCTTGGCCTCCCACAGTGCTGGGATGACAGGCCTGAGCCACTACCCAGCTAGACCCTTCCTCTGAATCCCTGGCAGGTGAGAAGTGGCCCCAGCTACTGGACAGTGATGGCCAGCATCATAGGGAAGGAGACGCAGGGCAGCCCCCGCGGTGTTAATTCTCTTCTCCGTCCCAGGAACAGGGGGCCGACTCTGCTCTGGAGAGTTTTCGGGCGCTCAGCTTCCTCCTCAGAGAGGAGAACTTGTCCCCTAGGACCTTGCGCAGCCCGGCACTGTCCCTGCCGCAGGGAAGTTCCTGCCTGGTGGCTGGGAGCTGGCCGGTGAACATCTCCCAGCGGTCGAGGGCATCCACGGCTCTGTCCACCTGCGCCAGCTCCTCCTCCACCCCTTCCCGCTGCAGGGCCTGGATGCACATGGCCAGCCACTGTTCATGCTCCTTGATGGCCTCCACAGGGCCCCCAAGTGACGGTGGAGCCTCTGAGGCCTCCAGGGAGCTCAACCCATCCTCTGGCTCCAGCCCTGAGGAGAAGGCATGACTCCAGGCGTCAGGGGTGAGGGGCTCCGACGTACTGGTGCCGAGCTCTGAGTCACTCTCGCAGCACATGCCCGAGTCGGCGCTGACGGGTGGGGTGTCCTCCCACACCACCGGCTCCCCTGCCTCCTGGCTGGGCCACATCCCTGCCACCGCCTGAGTCCAGGTGTAGAGTCTCTAAGAGAAAGAAACACAAGCTAAGTTTGTTCCAGGCCAGCCCTTGTCTAGACAGGAAACTGCCCAGAGACCCAGCTCCTTACCTAAGGGGACCCCAGTGTCCTCAGTTACCCAGGCACAAGAGTCAGGCTGGTTACATGAGGGCTCTCTTCTGACCAGCAGCCTTTGAGGACTCATGTCCAGGTTGTGCCAGAGTCGGAGGTGCCCACCCCCAAGAGCCCACCATTCACTATTCAGGAACTTCTCCAGCTACTTATCCAAAGTTAAAGAACAGAAAGCTTGGCCAGGTGCGGTGACTCACGCCTGTAATCCCAGCACTTTGGGAGGTCAAGGCGGGCAGATCACAAGATCAGGTGTTTGAGACCAGCCTGGCCAACATGGTGAAACCCCGTATCTACTAAAAATACAAAAATTAGCTGGGCATCGTGGTGGGCGCCTGTATTCCCAGCTACTCGGGAGGCTGAGGCAGGAGAATCGCTTGAACCCAGGAGGCAGAGGTTGCAGTGAGCTGAGATTGCACCACTGCACTCCAGCCTGGGTGACAGAGTGAGACTCTGTCTCAAAATAAATAAATAAATAAATAAGCTTTCTATATCCTTTTTTCTCAGCTCACTTCAACCTTCACCTTCTGAGTTCAAGCAATTCTTCTGCCTTAGCCTCCCAAGTAGCTGGGATTACACGCAACTGCCACCACACCTGGCTAATTTCTGTATTTTTATTAGAAATGGGGTTTCACCATATTGGCCAGGCTGGTCTCGAACTCCTGACCTCAGGTGATCCACCTGCCTCGGCCTCCCAAATTGCTCGGATTACAGGTGTGAGCCACTGTGTCCAGCCAGAAAGCTTATAATGTATTAAATAAAATTTTAAATGTTAAAACAAAGGTCTGGGCACAGTGGCTCACGCCTGTAATCCCACCACAGGGAGGCAGAGGCAGGAGAATCACTTGAACCCAGGAGTTCCAGACCAACCTGGGCAACATAGTGAGATCACAAGGGAAAAAGAAAAAGAAAATTTAAAGCAAACAGAATACTTGAACCTCACTTCCTAAATATTTTCTGGATTTCACTCTTAACTCTGCTATCAAGGTTCCTCTCCTGCATCTGTGCAGGGGACATGCAGTTTAACAAAGTCCCACCAGGTACCTCTTCCTGACTCAGCGCTAACATCGTGTTGGGAGCTCATGTCAGCCATGGTGAGACTTTACACCACAGCAAGTGGCAGAGACCACGGGTCGAGCTCTTTCTTCTAGAGGCATTTCACCAATTGCTCTTGATGGACAGCAGTGACCTTTTCTGGCCAGGCCTTTGGTCAGCGCTCCAGCACCTGCCAGAGTCCTCAGGAGCTGAGTGACCAGGGACAGCAGGTAACTTCACATCTGCACTGCCGCCCTCCCTACCACAGCCAGGAGGGCCAGGCCACCCTGGAGTGCCTTCACCCTGGCCCTCTTCCCTCCACAGCCATGGGAGATGGTGCTCACGGAAGGGAGAGCTCTGGGCAGGAGGGGGAGCTGCGCCCTCCAGCTCAGATTCCAGGCAGATCCAGGCTATGCCATGTCAGATGGCTGCACAGGACCCCAAGAGAAGGCATCAAGTGAGAGCTCTTAACCATTTCTGCAGCCCAAGCTGCCGCTCACTGCCTGTACGTGGGTACTAAGACCTGCCCCTTGACCGGGCACAGTTGGCAACAGCAACCTTTGCAAGGCGTCACCAGGTGCCCATCAACCATCACGCTGCCTTCATCCTCAGGAGACGCTCCTATCCTCAGCCACAGCTGCACCTGCGCTCCGCCCTAAGTCACAGGCTCCTCTCAGCCTTCCACCTGGGAAAGCTGTGGCCTCTGTGCCCGCTTCACCTTCCCTTTACTGCCCGAGTCCCTGCAGGGAGGCGGCGCTGTGATCTGGAAGTGCACGGGTCTCT
>PVKP010019385.1:0-42550 GCA_004027715.1 Plecturocebus donacophilus | reverse complement strand
GGCATGGGACTGAGGGGACTCTGGGAACCCCTGTGGCAAGGGGCTGCTGGCACTGGGCAGCAGCACCCCAAAGCCCACGAGGAGTGTGCCCAGAGCAAGTGGCTCAGACCTTGGGCATGGCTCGGGGGTGTCGGGCTGTAGCTGCTGGTCCCAGAGAGTGCAGCCCATGGCAGGCAACAGGACATAGATAGAAGAGAGAGAATATTCTAGGAAGAGCCCAGTCCCCAAGTCCTGGTGGCAACTGGCCGTGGCCTAGTGCACGCTGTCTGGCTTGTGCGACTGTGCTGCCTGACTACACCCTATAGCAACATTCCCCTTGCTCACCACTAGACATTAAACCTCCACCTAGCCTCTTTCTCCAGGGAGAGGACCAGGAGGCCTTCTAGGGTTAGCAGCACGAGTTGGTCCTCAGGAATCAGGAGCCCTTGAAAGGAGGATGCCTGGTTCCCATACAGCTAAGAGTCACCCTGGGCCCCACCCTTCCTGAGTAATCTTGAAGCAGTCCAGCATCCTTTCAATAAATGTCTGCCCTTTTCAGCTTGCAATGAATCTCTAAAACTAGTTCCTTGCTGTCATGACACACTGGGTTTATTAAGGGCACCCAGCCCTTCGCTTCTATCTGCCACCTCTCTCTAGCCCCCAGGTGGCACATGTAGAAACTAAAAATGATATCCAGGTTGTACTAGATTTCCTTGCAAACCTATAGCAGTTCCAATACCCGGTGATGGACTGGGAGGAGTAAAACCTGAAGGAAGGACCAGGAACCCTCTAGCAGGTCTGCTCCACATCCCCTCCTCAGGGTAGGATCAGTGCTAGGCTACCTTAAAGGTAGACAAAGCCAAGTGCTTAGTTTTCTGGGAAGAGCCCCACCTCCTTACTGCTTTTGTCTGCTTGTTCTCTCAGTTACCAACTTCTTCTCGTATTCTGCCAATTTTCCCATCATATTTTAAAGCCACATTACACTCATAATTAAAATTAAGTCTTCCTAGTGAATTGAACCTTTTCTTTGTGAAATACCCCCTTTTATTCCCAATAATGCTCATTTGTCTTAAAGGGTGATTTAATTATTTTGTGAAGAATATATTTTGTCCATCCTTTTACTTTCAACTATTGTAAATTTTTATGTTTTGGATGTATCTTTTGTAAACAGATATTACCAGTTATCTATACTCTGTAACACAACAACAGCTACAACATGTTCCAATGTTTGGAAGAAATAATCTAAGTAATCTATTATTCAAAGAAATAATGTGAATTAGAAAATATTGAGTTGAATAACAAAAATACTATATATCATAACTTGTGGAATGCAGCTAAAGCCCTCATTAGAGAGAAAGTCATGAAGTATACATTAAAAAGAAGACTGAAAATTAATGAGCTAAGTATCTATCTCAAGGAATTAAAAACAGCAAATTAAACACAAAGTAAAAGAATAAATGTGATAACCCAAATTAGCAAAATATAAAACAAAAAGTCAAAAGTTAGTTTATTTTGAAAAGACCCTAACATTGATCAAGAATACAAGAGAGTCCAGGCACGGTGGCTCACACCTGTAATCCCAGCACTTTGGGAGGCTGAGGAGGGTGGATCACCTAAGGTCAGGAGTTTGAGACAAGCCTGGCCAACATGACGAAACTCCGTCTCTACTAAAAAAATACAAAAATTAGCCGGGCATGGTGGCCAGCACTTGTAATCCCAGCTACTTGGGAGACTGAGGCAGAAGAATTGCTTGAACCTGGGAGGCAGAGGTTGCAGTGAGCCAAGACAGATTGCACCACTGCACTTCAGCCTGGGCAAGAAGAGTGAAATTCCATCTCAAAAACAGAAGAAGAAGAAAAAAAAGAATACAAGAGAAAACAGGTATTAAGAGGATAAAAAGAGGATATTATGGACTATTTTGTATAACAAAAATTTAGATAACATGGATAAAGTCCTAGAAAAATAAAGCCAAAGAAATAGAAAATTGAAATAGTCCTAATATGACTAAAGATATTGATTCAATTTTAAACTTCCCTACAAACAGAACTCCAGATCCAGATAGCTTCACTGGCAAATTCTATCAAACATTTAAGAAAGAATTCCAATGTTAGGTAACCATATGAGAAAAATAAAAGGAGAATATACATCATAACTCATATTATGAAGCTAGAATACCCTTGATACCAAGGCCTGAATGGAGGGTGTTTTAAAACATAACAGGTCAATCTCATGAGCAAAAGTGCAAAAATCCTAAACAAAACATTAGGAAAAGGAGCCAGTAATACATAAAAGGACAATATATCACAACTCAAATTGGACTTATTCTAGGAATGCTATGTTAACAGTTTCATGGAGGAATGGCCCACACCTCAATAGATGCAGACCAAGTGTTTGATGAAATTCAACATATATTCATGATAAGCACAGTAAGTACTCATGTCCCAAGGCCCTTAAGCCCTGTTAGTGTCCCTGAGTGAGCAGCAGGTGGAAGTGAAAGGAAGCCTGTGGAGCTGCCAGCAGGGAGAGGGGGTCAGGCATGGGGCTGAGGGGCCTCTGGAATTCCTGTGCCAAGGGGCTGCTGGCACTGGGCAGCAGCACCCCAAAGCCCATGAGGAGTCCTCTTAGAAAACTAATATCTTTTTGAAAAGTCCTTAATCTAATACAAGTTGAGTATACCATCTCTGAAATGCTGTTTCAGATTTTGGAATACTTCCGTCATATTTATTGGTTCAACATCCATAATCTGAAAATCTGAAATCTGAAATTAGCACTTCCTTTGAGCATTATGGAGGCACTCAAAAAGTTTCAGATTTTGGAGGACTTTGTATTAGGTATACTTAACCTGTAGAAGGAATCTACATATATTTTTAAAACCTATCATAGTTAAATGTTGAAAGATTCCTTGACGTCAGGAATATGACAAGAATTTGCACCATCATCACTTCTAATCAACATTGTACTGGAGGGGTCTGGCCAGTGTCATAAGGACAAGAAATGAAAGTATAAAGCTTCAAAAGGAAAAAACAGAATTATCATTATTTGCATGTCGTATGATTATGTATGGAGAAAACCCAAAAGGATGTAGAGATAAACCAACAGAATAAGCAAGTTTAGCAACATTGCCTGACACAAAATCAGTATACAAAAATATATACCAGCTGTAAACAGAACACAAGGATTTTTCTAAATATACCATTTACAATAGTATCACCTTCCTAGGAATAGATTTTACAAAAGACACACATGACTTCTTCAGAGAAAACTCAAACTTTATTGAGAGAATTTTCAAATTTTCAGTCACATTTTCAATGTGACATCAGCCATGTGTGTCGCTTCAGCTTGTCTTCTTTTTAACCTATGGCTGCCCATCTCCTAAAATACAAACATAACAGTCGAGCCCATTACTTAGCAGAACTTTACTGAGATGACACTAAAGGCACACAAAGAACACTAGTTTTGGTTTTTTAAGATGAAATTAAACCCAGAACCCTAACCACTGCATAGACTTCTATGCTAATGTACATTTTCAGGCATATGTGTACTCATTTTTAAAATGCATCACTTGAGTGGTATGAGGAAACAACGACTTCTCAAGCCAGAGCAGATTAAATGCTATGAGCCCATTTAAAGATAATTTTAAGTAGAGGGCAAAAACAGCCACTGATTTCGGTTTGTTTTTGTTTGTTTGTTTTTAACCAAACAAAAACTCCAAGAAGCAAAAAGTAAGCAAGCAAACATAGTGTCACTCAAATGTGTTGACTAAAAACACTCTACTAATTATATATTGGCTAAGGAATTGTTTAACTGACTAAAGAGGGGTCAAAGAACGGCATTCCATTTGGTTTGTCTCTTTTGTGCAAAAGTGCAAAAGTAATTCATTGATCTAATTAAATCTTTATGTGGACTCTTTATAACAGGGTGGCCATTTGTCTCATTGGCCCCTGTTAACCTGATGTTGTATTCATAGCATTCCCTTTCCCTCTGAAAAGTGTCCTGGTTTAGATGATAAAAGTTACATGGTTAGAGACCAAATATGCTCCGGAAAAAGAAAAAAAAACCATGGTCATACTGGTTTATTTAAGCCACTAACATATAGATGACATTAAAATGTGATGGAAAATGCTACTGTTTCTCAGTCTAGCTCACAATTTTAAAAAACCAACAAACCAACTTGGAAAATTCAAAACATACAGATCTATCTTACTTGTTAGTGCCTAAAAGCGATTTGTGATAAACAATTCTACTCATTTTTTTTTTTTTTAAGCAACACTATGTGTTGTTTAGATACCCAATTGCCCCTGGGGTATGTTAAGTAATGTATACACTTTTTAAAGTATTTGATCACTTGCCTGGAGTTTTGGAAGATTTCTACTCCAAAGTAATAATACTTGCATATTTTATAATTCAACAACATAGCTGTGACCTAATTCATTTTTTTCCCTGACACTGTCTTTGAATCAAATATTTGGTATCTGAACTATCTTTCAGATAATCTTTGTATGTGAGACTTGTTATTAAAGCATATTATAGAAGCAGAGTAACCCCATGACTTCCATTCTGAATGAATAACTTACCTGCTTCTGGAATCTCAGCATGCTCCAGATTAGGTGGGGTCTTCTCTTCTACACCAGAGTCATCTCCATCTTCATTGCCAGCGTTTTCCAGATCCACTTCCTGACAATCACCTTCCACTTTACGTTCTTATACAAATAAAAAAGTTATTGACATAAGTAAGCAGTAAATCATAAATTAGTGTTATTAAATAAAGCTCTGTGGGCTAGTATTCTAACAAATGAGATGCATGAGCGCAAATGAAATTTTCTGCTAGAAAATGGGGAAGAATATCTCTACTATGAAGTTTTCTTTTCCTACAACTGTTTAAGACAACTTAATTGTCACTTTCACAATCTTCATATACTTCTGTTACGGTAAATCACTCATTAGAGCAGTTATTTGTTTACATGAATTTCCCTGATTAGATTGTGAGCTCAAGACAGAAATCATTTCATTTATATCCTCAGCACAAAGTACATTACCCAGCACCTAGTAAGTGCCAATAAATGAATGGGAAAAAAAGTCTGCAAAAATATTAACATGAGACAAACCAAAATTAAAGAACATTTTACAAAACAACTGGTTTGGATTCTAGTTGTCAATGTCATGATAGGCAAAGAAAGACTGAGGAACACCTCCAGGTTAAAGAAGAACAGAGAGATATGACAACTAAATGCAATGAGTGGTCTTGCATTAGATCCTGGATCAGGAAAAAAAAACCCTATAAAGGACATTCCTAGACAAATTGACAAAACTGCAATGTACTATATATTAGCTGTTTTCTCAATGCTAATTTTTCTGAATTTGATAATTGTTCTGAAGTTTTTAAGAGATTATCCATATTTTTAGCAGATACATACTGAATTACTTATGGAGGAAAGAGTTGTGGTTCAGCAATAATATATTGATATGGCAACAAGAGAAAGATGAGTGGCAAAATGCTAGCAATTGGTGCATCAAGGTGAAGAATATACAGGAGTTCACTGTGTTTAGATAACTTTTCCTTACATTTTAAATCCTTTCTAAGTAAAGAGTTAAAAATGAATATATGATTATGATAAATAGATTATGGTTCAGAAAGACAAAAGTACTGAAGACTTTTAATGGCAACGAAAAGGATTTTACATTTTTATTTCTCTGAATTATGACATTTTCTAAAAATTGCTCTGTAAGAGCTAATCATAATTTATCTAGGTTTGCTCAGACTTTTAATGCAATGACTTGTGCCCAGAAAAATAATATCCCAATAAAAAACAAGTTTAACTCATGAAACAGTTTACAATTTTGTCTAAATTTAATGTAGTTTCCTTTTGTTTGCTAATATAGAATCTTGGCAAGGATTGTATTTTCCAAGTATGCCAAAGAACTCTTAAGATATAGGATAAGTAAAATGCTGAAGAGAAAACTTATCACAAGGATTATGGCAGCTGCAAACTACACCGTTCTCTCACCAAGGATTACCTTATAGGTTTCCAGCCTATTTTTAGGGGATGATTTATTTATTCCTGTTACTAGTATAACATCATACATGAAATACAAAATGCTCCTCTATGCCCTTCTCACCTTCAATAGGTGGTGTTCCTTCTCTCTCCAGTCCAGGTTCAATATCCTGATTCTCAGTTGGTGGTTCCTCTTGCTGAGATTCACGGGGCTTTTGGGACGTGGGGGAGAATAGAGGCAAATAGAATATTGTTATTAATACCATGCCAATAGAAGTCACAAATATACATACTATGTGAAGATAGCTGATCACAAATAAATCTGAAGAGGTTTTTCCTATCCTTTCTGTAAGTACTCTTACGAAAAAGTTATTCTTCCTATATAGAAAATACTTTAAGAAGTTACCTGCAAGGACCAATAATTCTGGAACCCATTTTCGTCTTTTCTGGGCTGTGTTATTTATTAATAAGCTTGATAGGAAAGTCATAAGGACTATTTCCAGACTCTTAACAACATACATATGCAGACAGTACAAGAAAATAAGTCTCCTTGCTCAATGTCTCATTGATGTGACTTAGTTTGCAACCATTTTCAGTAGGGAAGTCCTTTATATAACAGATCTATATTGGCTCAACAGCGTTTTTTATTTTCTTTCAGAAAAATACATTTCTGCCAAAGGAAATAAGATACCGAGAGGTACTCACAGCCATGAATGCAATCACATCGGGAGCCTCCTGACCATCTCCTCTTCCTCTGGATCTTGATCTCACTCGTGCACTCATCGCTGCAACTAGAAGATCGTGAACTGAAGACTGCAATAAAAAGGAGTAATTATACTCGACTGTTTCCATGGCCATCTGCTGATTGCAATTTTTTTAATTTTGCTTGATTTCCATAATAAGTCCTGAGTTAATAATAACTACGCCTGGTTTCCAATCACATCAAATAAATCTATCTGCAAACTGCTTTGTTTCTTCCACAGCCAACTTGGCAGAGAAGTGATCTTGAAGTCCTCGATCAAAACATGGGGTCTTTCCTAAAGCAACTTAATTTCATAACTGAATTCCATTATAAAGAGATTTTTTAATATACAGCCACCCCAGGTCCCCTCTTCCCCAGGTCCCCACTGAGAACTGAGAAACTTGTCCTCTGTTGGCAGTTTCAGGTGCCTCTGGGACTCAAAGTTACCTCAGAAAGTATCCCCAAGTTTTGCTCCATCTGCTCCCTCTCCCTTCTGTGGCCCAACTTCCTTCCTCGCCCCGGCCCTGCTATACAATCACAAGGTCACTGCGGCGCCACCAGCAGTGAGGAAAAGAATGAAAAACTTGAGGCCCTTCCTCCACCAAGGCCACGGACTGCGCTGCCCGACCCGCCTGAAGCCCACCAGCTCCTCCTCACACTTACACTCCCAGGAGGACACATCGGTGGACCCACCCACTGACTCTCAGTCTCGAGTGAAGGAGTCCCGACCGTTGGAACGCGAACAGCACCCTCACAGCTCTGTGGCGTTCACCTCATGGGCGAAGGGGCTGATGAGAAGATGCCCAGTGAACATGCACACTGAGGTGGGCGCTGACAAGTACGGGCCGTCCCACCCTTCCCTGGTCCCCACTGAGGACTCCGGCATCTGTCCTCTATGGGCAGTTTCATATGCTTCCAGGACTCAAATAGTGTCCCCCTCCAAAACTCACATCATCTTGGCTGACCCTCTGCCCCTCCACAGCCCTCCTTCCTCCCCTGTCCCGGCCCCTCCGCGTCACCTCCTGCTAAGGAGAAGGATGAAGACCTCTAGGCCCTTCCTTCTCCGAGGCCAGGGACCACGGTGCCCGACCCAGCCGAAGCCCTCCGGCTCACTCACTCACACCTATTCTCACTTACACTTGACCTGAGTCAGCAGAGAGCCTGGGGAAGAATGAAGAAAGGAAGAGAAGTAGCACCTACCTACTTTTGCTTCCTTACTTAAACCTCAGCAGTGTCAACCCCACCAGCCAATCCCAAACCTCGGGGGTGTGCCACGTGGGTTGTCTTTCCATCCCTCTCCCGCCTCCTAGAGGCTCTGTGCCACCTGGAGGAAGGGCCTGTTCGGTGCTGGGAAGGGCTTGTCTCTGGCTTCTAGCCCCTCCTGCAAAATGTTCTGTCCTTCTCGGTCTAGGAATGTTCCCAGCTCTGCACTTCACCTGCAAATTTACCCTCCAATTTTTTTCTCAGTGCAGCTGCCTCAGTGGACCTCAAGAGAATATTCAGTCTCCCCCAAGATGTGTGAAAGCTTAGGTTCTCAGAGAGTGCAAAGCCATTTTAAGCATGATAGGAATCCAGAAAAAAATGTAAAAGAAGAAGAATGATAAACCCACGTATATAAATAAGCCTAAACATTTGTACAAAAATCCAGGCCAGGTGCAGCAGCTCACACCTGTAATCCTAGCACTTTGGGATGCTTAAGCGGCTGGATCGCTTGAGCCCAGGAGTTCGAGACCATCCTGGGCAACATGGCAAGACCGTGTCTCTACAAAAAAAAAAAATAAAAAAATTAGCTGGGCATGGTGGTGTACACCTGTAGTACCAGCTACTTGGGAGGCTGAGGTGGGAGGACAGCTTGAGCCCAGGAGGTTGAGGTTGCAGTGAACCAAGACCACACCACTGCACTCCAGTCTGGGCAACAGAGCAAGACCCTGTCTCAAAAAAACCTAAAAAAATCCTGTGACCCAGCATTTCTACTTCTAGGACTTTAATGTTAAGGAAACTGTCTTGAATGTTGACAAATAGTCTTTGCTTGACCAGACTTTTAAGTCAGACTTCTGAAACTTCTCCTAGGCCCATCTGTGCACTTCCTTGTAAAACCCAGTTTTAGCAAAGAGCCCTGCTAAGTTAATGTGGCATGAATCCTCCATCCTCAATATCTGATCATCCTTGCTATCTGATGGGGTTCCTCATCTTCCACCATCCCCTAGGTGATGTCTGATTACCCTTGGCCTGCCTTCAGCAAGAATGCTGCTAGGTGGGTTTAGCCAGAACCCCCCTTACCCCCTTAGAGCCAGTTATGTAGCACTGTGTATGTACAACATGATCTCAAAAGAAAAGAGAGGTTCGCTAGTACTACCACATCACCAGCCTCCTCTCAGACAGTAAGTGTGCTTAGTTCTTGGGCGGCCAGCGTGTTCTGGGTCTCCAAAGACATATGGTTCTCTCCAAGGGGAACTCAGCAGATAAAATGCAGTGCTAGGGATCATAGACCTCCTGCACCCGGTGCATGTCAAAGAGCTTTACCATCACCTAGGCAGTCTGATCCTCTGTTGTCAGAGAAGGTGTGGGGGGGTAAGGGAGGGGGGACAGAAGCCCACTGTTATTGCTTTGGACAAACAAAGTTAGATGGGTGCCTGCAGGACAGAAAGGAACTTGCCCTGCACATCCTTGTCCACCTGCTCCCGCCCCCGCTAAACCCCTGGGGGAAAAATATCCTTTCTGTCCTTGCATGCCTGGACCTGGACTGTTCTCAGACTGCAGGTTACCCTTAAAGAAGCGCACATTCTTTGAGAGTTAGAAAGATCCCCCATGGCAGAAGTAGAATTGCCAGATCTCCGTCTCCTTCTCTCCCTCTCTCCTACAGATAAGATGTAGAGTCAATGCAGAGCCAAGTGTGAAGAATATATAATTCTTCCTTGATCTAACCAATCAGGGATGACCACTTTGTATCTAAACAGGAGCTGCTCCTACTACTCGGATCTCTATGTGGATTAAGTAAAGATTTATTGAGAGACTGAGATCTCACACTCTACAATCAGCATAAATTGTGGGCTCTAGTCTCAGCTTCCTGTTTCTCAGGTAAAGTGCATTCATCAGCTCTTAGGTGTTCCATGTTATCACTTAGAAAGGCTATCTGCAGCCTGCTGCCTCCCTGACCTATGTGCCTGTCAGTTGGCAACTGCTGTGTTCTCTGCTAGGATGCTGTGAAGGAGTGAGAGGACAGGTAAAGTCCTTTTTGTGTGAGAGCTTAGATTTGAACTGAAAAAGAAATCTCAATTTGCCCAGCACCATGAGCCCTCCCAGAGAACCTCACCTTCAGGCAACATTAGTGCAAAGCAAGCACTCCGATCAAGGTTATGTAGGTGCTCCCAAGCCCCTGTTTGTATCATTGTGATGATTTTACATGTCACTTTCATTGTATTCATTTTATGTCACAGGTTATATCTGCTCTTTACAAATAATTCAATCATTAAGAATTGACCAGTCCTACTGTTTTCTGGTATTTGATGGGAGAAGACACCACACTAATATTTGAATTTGCACTTTTGATAAAAAAATAAGTTTGAACATTGTTATTCAAGTAATTCATGCTCATAAAAAATCCACCAAATTAGAAAGAGGAGAATTAAGAAACAACTCTGGAATTCCAGCATTCATTAAAAACCTCTCTTCTATTTGTCATTTTAGTGCATGTGTTTCCATATATTTATCATTTTACATTATCATTTATGCTGCAGCAAACATCCTCATGGATCATTTTCTGTCCACTTCCGTAAACAATTCCTCATGAAAAAAAAATTCCTATATGAAGAAATAGGGGTTTGAGAGTATGCACAACTTGCCTAATGTCACACCCTCTGGCAAGGTATGCCTGGAATTAAATCTGTATCTTTCCGATTCTGGTTTAAGCCTGAATCATAAACGTAAACATGTATGCTTCTTCACCTTGTGCTACCCATGGATCCAGTAGTTCCTTTGAATCCCTCAGCTCAAGGAGAAGCTTAGCAACTCTATGAGCACCATCCACAAGAGGTGATGTGGTGTAGGTGCCCACATGTGCAGAATGCAGAACTGGAAGAAGGAACATCCTCTGCTAAGTCTTGGAAGCATGCTTGCAAACTGCAAAGGCCACTGGAGCTAGAGACTGAGGCTGTGAGTCAGAGGAGAATCTTTTCTCTGGTGTCCTTTGTCCCACAGTAGGCCACAATAAGTGCATGAATAAGTATTATGAATACAAACATTTTGTGAAATGATTTTTCTAAACACTGACTGGTAAACAGGAAGGAAATTTTCATGATTGCAAAGCAGAGTTCCTGGAAATCTTGACAATGGATTGACAAAGTATGTTATTTTAAATTGTTACTCCAATGATCTGTGAACTCCTTCAAATACTACTCATACCCATACAGTTGCTGCACACATGCTCACATCTATTCAGATAGCTATTACTTAGCGGCATTATCTCCGAGTAGTTCACCTGAAGCAAGTGGAGAGGAAGGAAGATTCTGTCCTTCACAGCTCCACCATCAGAAGAAGAAGCCCTAGTTTCCCATTCTCCTTATACAAAAGCCACCAGGTTCACCTTTCTGTGCCAACTGAGCCCCATTTTATAGTTGTGCTTGTCACTTCAGTCTTCACTGATGGTGTGCAGTCTTCTCATTTGTGCTAGAAAGCTCATCTGGCTTTGACTTCTTTCTCTTGGGCAAGCCTCCTCTTAGGCACGTATCCCCTCATAGTTAATTAGTGAGGGTACATTGCTTATGCTGGCCTTTGCTGATTCTATGTCTCTATCTGCATACCTTTGCCAAAAATCAGTTGTTTGTATATGTGTGAGTTTACTTCTGGACTGTCTGTGCTGTGCTAATCTGTTTATCTTTATGCCAATGTCACATTACTGTGATACAGTTTTGTAGTAACTCTTGAAATCCTATTTTGGCTAATCTTGGTCCTTTGCATTTCCATATGAATTATAGAATCAGCTTGTCAGTTTCTACCCCTAGCTTGTCAGTTACTACCCCCACTCCCCTAAAAAATTCGGTAGTTTTTATTGAGAATGCACCAAATTTATAGATCAATTTGGGGAGAATTGACATCTTAATATTGAGTCTTCAGACCCATGAACAAGATATATCTCTTCATTTATGTAGGTCTATTTTTTCCTTGTTTTGTATTTTTTAATAATGCAGTCCTTAATTTCTCTCAGAAATATTTTGTAGTTTTCAATGTACAGATTTTTCATTTTTGTCAGGTTTATCCTTCTTATTTTTCATGTTTCATGATATTGTAAATGGTATTGTTTATATTTCCATTTTATTGTTTGTTGCTAGTAGACAGAAACACAACTTATTATTTATATTGAGCTTGTATCTTGCAACTTGGCTAAACTCTCTTGTTGATTTTAGTAGCTTTTTACTGTTTTAATTAGATTCTATCATGTTTTCTATGTAAACAATTGTGTTATTTGTGAATAGACCATTTCACTTTATTCCTAACCTGCATGTATTTTACTTACTTTTTTTCCCTGACTACATTACCTAGAACCTCCATTACAGTGTTGAATACAGTTGGGGAAAGTGGAAACCTCTGTCTTGTTCCTGATCATAGGGCAAAAGTTTTCAACATTCTGCATCTATTAAAATAATTATATGTTTTTTCTTTTTTAGCCGTTAATATGGTGAATTTTATTGATTCATTTTCAAGTATTAAACCAGCCTGCATTCCTGAAATAAATTCCATTCAGTCATGATGTATTATTCTTTTAATGTATTGCTGGATTTAACTTGTTAAAATCTTGTTTAGAATTTTTGCATGTATATTTATGATGGATATTGATTTAAACTTTTCTTTTCTATTAATATCTTTGTCTAGGTTTGTAATCAAGAAATTCTGGCCTCATAGAATGAGTAGGAAAGTATTCTTGCCTTCTCAATATTTTGGAAGATTTTGTGTAGAATCGGTATTCTTTCTTCCTTAAATATTTGGTAGAGTTCTCCAGTGATGCCATCTGGGCTTGGAATTTTCTTTGTAGGAACATTTTGAAGCTACAGTTTCAATTTCTTTAAAGGGTTATTCAGATAAAGGGTTATTCAGGTTACCTATTTCTTCCTGAGTGAGCCCTGGTGGTTTGTGTCTTTCAGATTATTGTCTATTGTATCCTTGCTGATTTTCTGCCAACATGTTCTATCAATTATCAAACAAGAAATATTGTAGTCTCAGAGTGTAATTATAGATTTGTGCATTTCTCATCATGTGTTTTGTGGCTCTGTTATTAGATGCATAAATATTTGGGATTCTTAATATTAAAATCCTAATATAAATGTAAGAATCCTCAATAAAATATTAGCAAATTGAACCCAGCAATAAGAATAATACAGCACAACCATAGGAAGTTTATTCTAGGAATGCAATGCAAATTCAATATTCAATAACCAATCAATTTAATCTTTGATATTAACAGTCTAAAGAAGAAAAATCATGTGATATCAATTGATACAGAAGAAGCATTTGACAAAATGCAGCATCCATTTGTGATAAAAACCCTCAGTGAAGTAGAACTAGAAGAAAATTTTCTCAATTTGTAAAGAGATCTGCAAAAAACTGACAGCTAACATTGTATTTGATGGCGAAAGACTGAATGCTTTCCTCCAAAGATCAGAAACAAGACAAGGATTTCTGTTCTAACCACATCTGTTTAACATCATGCTGGGAGTCTTAGCCAGCATAATAAGGCAAGAAAAAAGAAATATAAGGCATTCAGATTGGAGAGGAAGAAGTAAAAATTGTCCTATTTGCAGACAACATAATTGTCTACATAGAAAATCCCAAGAAATCTACCAAAAAAAAAAACCACTTTTCTCAGAATCAATAGGTAAGTTTAGCAAGGCAACAATACACAAGGTCATCACACAAAAATAAATTGGAATTCTATACATTAACAACATAAAATTGGGGCTGGGTGCGGTGGCTCAGGCCTATAATCCCAGCACTTTAGGAGGCTAAGGTAGGCAGATCACTTGAGGCCAGGAGTCCAAGACCAGCCTGGCCAACATGGTAAACCCCCATCTCCACTAAAAATACAAAAATTAGCCAGGTATGGTGGGCACACCTGTAGTCCTAGCTTCTTGGGAGGCTGAGGCAGGAGAATCGCTTGAACCTGGGCGGCGGAGGTTGCAATGAGCTGAGATCTTGCCACACTGCACTCCAGCCTGGGTGACAAAATGAGCCGCTGTCTCAAAAAAGCAAACAAAAACAACATACAATTGGAAACTGAAATAAAGAAAACATTTACAATCAGTCATAACATTTATGTACCTAGATATAAATCTCACAAAATATGTACAGGTTCTGTGTGCTGAAAATTAGGACACTGATCAAAAATGTCAAAGAGGACCTAAATAAGTGGGAATACATGTTGTGTTCATGATTTGAAAGCCCAACATCGTAAAGACAAATTGATGTATAGATTTGACACAATACTAATCAAAATCCTAGGAGGACTTCTTGTACATAAAAAACAGGCTGATTCTAAAATTTATAAGGAAAAGCAAAGCAGTTAGAATGGCTAAAGCAATTTTGAAGAAAAAGAAGAAAGTTAGAGGAATCTCAGTAACCAATTTTGAAGAGTGCTTGTCAGGTAATTTTTAGACTGCCCCTCAATTTGGGTTTAATAGATTCTCATGATTGGACTAGGATAATGGCTTTTGGGGAAGAATACTGTTGAGATAAAGTATCCTTCTCATCGCATCATGTCAGAGGGTGTATGATATAAACATGATAATTCTTATTGGTGATAGTAACATTCATCATTTGGTTAAGATGATGTATGACAAGTTTCTCCACTATAAAATTACTATTTTTCCCATTTCATATTCTATTCATTAGGAGTATATCACTAAGTCTAGCTCACACCCAAGGGGAAGAGAGTTAAGCTCCACCTCCTGGGGGAAAGAATATTCAAAAAATTTTGTATATATGTTAAAATCTCTACAGTAACTAATGCATATTTGAAGGGAAATACTTTGAGGAAATGCAAATATCCCTTTCCTCCTTAAAGTTATAGGCATCTAATTTTAATGTTAATCCATGGATCTTACCTGGAGCAATTATTACTACGCTGTTCTCATAGTGATTTTCTATTTCATTCCTTCCTTCTACATTTATTATTTGTAATTATTTGATAAGGAAGATCTATCCCTTCTCCATTTATTTACTTATTAAATTGTTTATTTATATCAGTATGGACTCATGGATTCCTTTCCTTTCTACAATGCTGTGGAGACTTTATTTCAATAACGTGCATCTATGTTTGAAATTTCAGAAGAAAGCACATATGTCTTTCAAGGTTATTACTTTACATAATGGTCTTCAGTCAATGGAAATTGATTTAAATATATGATAAACATTGACACTAGGGAATTTAAGTAGTAAAATTATTTTTTTATTTCTTTTTCTTTTTTAATTTAATTTTTATTCATATATGATAGATGTATACATTTCCAGGGTACCTGTGATATTTTAATATATCCATATATCTTATAGACATCAAATCTGTGTCATTGGGGTATCTATCGCCTTTGTCTTTTCTTTTTTTTATGTTTTGAATTCTATTCCAACACAATAGCCATGTATTTTGTGATTCAAATTGTTCTAGCTTAGCCATTGGGACCTCCTACAGATTGGTTCCTATGCACTTTTGATATCACACTCATCGTTTTTGTTTTTGTTTTTCAGCTTTTGTTTACTTCCTGGCACTGCATGATAAGACAATTTCACTAGCTCTAGAAACAGTCATTTCTCCAGGTTTCTTGCTTCCTTGTATTAAGAAATGGTATTTAGAAATTAAGATCTGGACACTGAACAATCTGGTTTTTAAAATTATAAAATGATAGTAATCAAGATACATAGATCAATGGAAAAGAATAGGATCCAGAGATTGGCCCACACAAGTATGCCCAGTTGGTTTTTGACAAAGGTGCCAAAGCAGTTCTATGGATAAAAGATAGTATCTTTAATAAATGGTATGAGGAAAAGTGGATGATCATATGCAACAAAAATTAATCACCATTAAACCTCACACCGTATATAAAAATTAACACAGAATGGGTCATATATCTAAATGTAAAATGTAAAACTACAAAACTTTTCAAGATAGTTTTATAAAAAGAGACCTTGAGTTTATCAATGAATTCTTAGACATGACACCAAAAGCACAATTCATGAAAGAAAAAAATTGATAAATCAGACTTCATAAAAATTTGATACTTTTGCTTTGTACAGTGTTAACAGAATGAAAAGAGAAACTTCTCTAAATGCAATGTGGTATCCTGGAATCTTAAAAGAATATTAGTGGAGAAATTAATGAAATTCAAATAAAGTTTATCATTTAGTTAGTAGTATATTACCAATGCTAACTTCTTAGTTTTGACAAATCTACTGTGGTTATATTAGATGTTAACATTAGGTGAATCCGAGTGAAAAGTATATGGGAAGTTTCTGTATTAACTTTGCAACTGTTCTATAAATCATTTCAAAACAAAAATGGGTATTAAACACAAAATGTAACCAAATCTAATAATAAAACGATTAGAACTACTGCACTTGAAGCCAGAGAGGCGAGGTCAGAGGTTCATCATCTCTATCCCTGCACTCCCAATCTCTTAGGCAGCCTCTGGGTATCCTCTACAGCAGCATTTCCCAACCTTTTTGGTACCAGAGACCAGTTTCATGGAAGACAATTTTTCCGCAGACTGGAGAGGAAGGAGAGATGGTTTCAAGATCAAATTGTTCTACCTCAGATCATCACACATTAGTTATATTCTTATAAGGTGTGCACAATCTAGATCCCTTGCATGCCCAGTTCACAATAGGGTTTCGTCTCCCATGAGAATCTAATGCCACCAGTGATGTGACAGGAGGTAGAGCTCAGGCCATAATGTGGCTTACCCACCATTCACCTCCTGCTGTGCAGCTTGGTTTCTAAAAGTCCATGAACCTGTACTGGTTCATGATCTTGGGGTTGGGGACCCCTGCTCTATAGAACCCCTGGGTTTCTTGGAGTATGAGTCCTAAACCCTCTAACTTAATCATTAATAAGACTATAAGATAGAAATAGAAGCCTAACTTAGGCCTGAATAAATAAAAATTTATCAGCTTCTCTTGATCCTTAAGACTTTTCTATCATAGAAGATCATTAAGTTGAATTGATATAATCTTTTCTTTACAACGTCAAACCTTTTGCTGTCCAACATTTTGACCTTAGAACTTCAAATCACTTGATTCATTGTTCAAGGTATCTTTAAAATGTCAAAGCTAGGGTGATTGGCTTCTGATTATACAAGAGTAGGGAGGATTAGGCTATAATTTGAAGAACATACATGTATGATAAAATTCTATATGTTTAAATTTTCATGAGGGCTTTTCAATGTCCTTAAAACAATAAAATGCTAACTTAAAAAAAGAAGACAACTACAGACTGGGAGAAAATATTTATAAATCATCTATCTGACTAAAGCCTTATATTCATAAAATTTAAAGAACTCTAAACTCAATAACAAGAAAGCACACAACCCAATTTGTAAGTTGACAAATGTCATGGTCACTAAACCAAAGAGAATATACAGATGGAAAATTAGAACAGGAAAAGATGCACAGCATCACTGGCCATTTGAGAAATGAAAATTAAAAGCGCAAAACATACCATTACTCACTTACTTGACTCACTGAAAGAAAAATTACTGACAATACCAAGTACGAGTAAGGATGTAGAACTACTGTATCTCTCATATGTTGCTGACATGAATGCAAAATTCTACAGCCATTCTGAAAAACGGTTTGGCGATTTCCTATAAACTTAAATATATACATACCATGTGACCCAAAAGTTCAAAGATGGAGCACTGAAAAAATTTTGCTTCTATCCCATCCAGGAAAAAAGCTGGTTAGACTGTAAATTAATGACTTTTCTTTTCTTTTCTTTTCTTTTTTAATACAGAGCATTGTTCTGTCACCCAGACTGGAGTGCAGTGGTACAATCTTGGCTAGCTGCAACCTCTGTCTCCCAGGTTCAAGTGATTCTCCTGCCTCAGCCTCCTGAGTAACTGGGATTACAGGCACCCGCCACCATTTTTTTTTTCAGTAGAGACAGGGTTTCACCATGTTGGACAGGCTGGTCTCGAACTCCCAGCCTCAAGTGATTCACCCGCCTCAGCCTCACAAAGTGCTGGAGTTATAGGCACGAGCCACTGTGCCCAGCTGACTTTTCTTTGACTCATCAGAGAATCAAGGTCATAGGGTAAATGCTATCCCAAAATCTGGAGAGAGGCACCTACAGGAAGACACAGGATTCTGTGCCTTATGCTTATAAGGGGCAGAAACCAGTATGGAGTTTAAAGAATAAATTTTGATGAAATCCTGGGGACCTAGTGTGAACTAGCATGAAAAGGTGAAGCTCCCAGAAGACTTGTTCATGTGAGGTTACCCTGTTGTAGGCTTTTCCCTAGGACTACCACTAGGCTCACACAGAAAATCCAGAGAAAGTTCCCCCATGGTGCTGGCAAGAACAGCAGCTCCTGCCAAACTCTTGGTGCATTTCTCCTATCTCCCTTACAGAAAAAAAGGCTTAATCTGCAGGCACGGTTACACTATAGCAACTAAGGAAGATGGGTCTGGGCACAGTTTCAATGGTGGCTTCCATATTTTCTCTTAACTGCTGTGGGGTTGTACCAGTGACCTCAGGCAATAGATTTTCTTCAGCCTGTGAATTAAGGCTTTTGTTTTATGTGGGGCATTGAGAAGACTGGGCAGCGTGGAGTTTCAACAGTGACTTCTGTCACCCTTTCTTAGTCTTCTCAGGATTCTCCCAACCTTCCCTGTCGGTGCCTCCTGGAGTTGCTAGAGGGAAAGCCTGCAAGCAGGTGCACAACTGCCATGTCTGCAGCCCCCAGGACCTCACATTCTCACACTAGCCCACACCAAACCCTTAGCAAGTTATATGGAAGTTTCTACTTTAATTTTCTTACTGACGTATATGGCATTCAGAGGCATCTGTCTCAGATAATCAAATGCTTAGGTGCTTTGTCTCTCTATAGGTGTTTGTCTTTCTAGATTTCAGGTTAGTTGTTTTCTCAGAAAACTTATTTCCCTGATGATTTCAAGAAAAGTATTTAATTTGAAGTTTGCCCAGCATTTTTCTTGTTGTGAGGATGGAAGTGATGCCCTGTCCAGCCCTCTGTATCTCTACACTGAAACCAGCCATGTTTTTACTTTTATCCAACCTATATCATTGTATTTGCAGACACCATATAGCTAGGTCATGGTTTTAAATTCATTTTGACAATCTCTTTTGAATGGTGTGCTTAGATCATTTAAATTTATTATTGATACATTTGTATTTATACCTACCATTTTATAATTTGTTTTCTGTTCGTTCCATCTGTTTTACATTCCTCTGTTTTACCTTTCCTGCCTTCTTTTGGGTTATTTAAAACTTTCAGTATTACCTTTTTGGCTAACCATATACAGAAAGCTGGAACAGGATCCCTTCCTTACACCTTATACAAAAATTAACTCTAAATGGATTAAAGATTTAAACATGAGATCTAACACCATAAAAACTCTAGAAGAAAACCTCGGCAAAACCATTCAGGACATAGGCATGGGCAAGGACTTCATGACTAAAACACCAAAAACAATGGCAACAAAAGCCAAAATAGACAAATGGGATCTAATTAAAGAACTTCTGCACAGCAAAAGAAACTATCAATAGAGTGAACTGACAACCAACAGAATGGGGAAAAATTTTTGCAATCTACCCATCTGACAAAGGGCTAATATCCAGAATCTACAGAGAACTTAAACAAATTTACAAGAAAAAAACAAACAACCTCATCAAAAAGTAGGCAAAGTATATGAACAGACACTTTTCAAAAGAAGACATTTATGCGGCCAACAAACATGGAAAAAAAGCTTATCATCACTGGTCAGTAGAGAAATGCAAATCAAAACCACATTGTGATACCACCTCACACCAGTTAGAATGGCGATCATTAAAAATCAGGAGACAACAGATGCTGGACAGGATGTGGAGAAATAGGAACGCTTTTACACTGTTGGTGTAAATTCATTCAACCATTGTGGAAGATGGTGTGGCAATTCCTCAAGGATCTAGAAATAGAAATACCATTTGACCCAGCAATCCCATTACTGGGTGTATACCCAAAGGATTATAAATCATTCTATTATAAAGATACATAAATACATGCACGCACATGTTTATTGCGGCATTGTTCACAAAAGCAAAGACTTGGAATCAACCCAAATGCCCATCAATGACAGACTGGATAAAGAAAATGTGGCACATGTACACCATGGAATTCTGTGCAGCCATGAAAAAGGATGAGTTCATGTCCTTTGCAGGGACATGGATGAAGCTGAAAACCATCATTCTCAGCAAACTCACACAAGAACAGAAAACCAGGCACCACATGTTCTCACTCATAAGTGGGTGTTGAACAATGAGAACACACGGACACAGGGAGGAGAACATCACACATAGGACCTGTCAGGGAGTGAGAGGCTAGGTGAGGAATAGCGGGGCGGGGAGATTGCAGAGGGATTGCGGGGAGATTGCGGAGGGGAGATTGCGGAGAGATTGCGGAGGGAGATTGCGGGGGGATTGCGGAGGGAGAATTGCGGGGAGGGGAGATTGTGGAGGGAGCATTAGAAGAAATAACTAATGTAGATGACAGGGTGATGGATGCAGCAAACCACCACTATGGCATGTGTATACCTATGTAACAAACCTGCACAATCTGCACATGCACCCCAGAACTTAAAGTATAATACATTTTTAAATAAATAAATGCATGTTTTATGGCAAAATAAAAAAAAAACTTTCAGTATTATATTTTAATATATCTGTTGTGATTTTTACTATATCCTCACATACACAGTTATCCCTCAGTTTCTGTGGGGGATTAGTTCCAGGACCCTTGTAGATACCAAAATCCACAGATGCTCAAATCCCCAATATAAAATGGCATAGTATTTGCATAAAACATACACACATCCTCCTGTATAATTTAAATCATCTCTAGATTACTTGTAATACCTGATACAATGTAAATGCCATGTATATAGTCGTTATACTGTATTGTTTTTACTTATATTATTATTATTATTTTAAGAGTCAGTCTTGGTCTTTTCAGACAGGCTGGAGTGCAATGGCACAATCTTGGCTCACTGCAACCTCCACCTCCTGGGTTCAAGAAATTCTCCTACCTCAGCCTCCCAAATAGCTGTGATTACAGTCACCCGCCACCATGCCTGGCTAATTTTTGTATTTTTAGCAGAGATGGGGTTTCACCATGTTGGCCAGGCTGGTCTGGAACTCCTGACCTCAGGTGATCTGCCCACCTTGGCCTCCCAAAGTGCTGGGATTACAGGCGTGAGCCACCATACTCGGCCTATTTGTATTACTGTTATCATTTTTTTGTTTGTTTTTGAATATTTTTCATCCTCATTTGGTAGTATTCGAGAATGCAGAACCTGCAAATATGGAGGGTCAACTGTAGTTTTTTTAGTAGTTACTCTAAGAATGACTGCTGCCAAATGCCACCCTGGAGCATTTTTCCTATCTCCCTTACAGAGAGGGAGATACATACTTAACTCTCCACATTCTACTTAGACTCAATATTTTGTAATTTCAATTGTAATATAGAAACCCTGCTACCTTATAGGCCTCTTAACCATCCCTTGCTCACACTCTAGTTGTCTTATGTATTACATCTGCATACATTGAAAACCCCATCAGACAATGTTATACATTTTACTTTCAAGCACCAAACATATTCTAAAGAACTCAGAAGAATTGTCTATTATATTTACCCAAATATTTACCATTTGTGACTCCCTAGGTTTGAATCTGAGTTATGCAGGATGAGTGTTGAGAGTATGAGGCCTCTGAATACTTTATCTGTGTTTAGGGTGTGAGGTCTCTCAAATCTTGAGAGTCTCTGTTCTGAGGTTTGATTCTGAATGGTTTGGAGGTCTATGTTCAGGGTGTGAGTTCTCTGAACTCTTTAAGGTCTGTGACTCAAGGTTTGGACTCTGAGCTATAGTATTTGGCGATCTGTGTGAAGTCTCTGAAGTCTTTGAGGACTGGTGTTGTAACGTTTTAATCTGAAGTCGCCATGGGTCTATGTTCATGATGTAAGGACTCCCCAATCTTTTGGTATTTGTTTGAGTCTGAGGTATTTGCGGATCTCTGTTCAGGGTGAGATGTCTCTGCAATCTATCGGGGACTGTTTTCAAAAGTTTGTTTCACATATTTGGAGGTCTGAATTCATGGTGCAATGTCTCTGCACTTTTAGAGGATCTGTGTCCCAAAGATTCAGCCCGAGTTATCTGGTGTTCCATATTCAGAGTTCGAAAGGCTTTGAAATTTTCGGTTTCTGTTCCAAGGTTTTAGTCTTAAAGATTAGGAAGCTTGTATTCAGGACATATGGTCTTTGAACTTTTGCAGGGTCTAAGTCCACATTTGGGTCTCAGGTATAATATTTGGTGTCTGTGTTCAAGAAGTGAGGTCTGTGGACTCTTTCAAGGTCTTTGCTCCCAGTTTTTTGCCTGAGGTGTTTGGAAGTCTATGTTCAGGATGTGACGTCTCTGATATCTATAAGGGCGTATGTTCTGCATTTTGAGTCTGAGATACTTAGATGTGTGTACTTGTGTTCTCTGAAATCTTTCAGGGTCAGTACAAAAGTCTGAGGTAACTGGTGGTTCTGTGTTCAGAGTGTAAGGTCTCTGAAAGTTTTCAGGATCTGCATGGTATGGTTTGAATTGGAGGTAACTGGAGGTCTGTGATCAACATGTGAAGTCTGAAGTTTTAGGCTTTGTTTCCAAGTTTTGGACATATTTTTGCTCTGTATTCAAAGAATGAGGTCCTTGAAATCTTTTAAGATCTGGGTTCCAAGTTTTTTGTCTAAGTTGTTTAGACATTTATGTTCAGGGTGTGAGGTCTATGATCTCTTTGAGAATCTACATTTCAAGGTTTGAATCTGAGACATTTGGGGGTCTGTGTTTGCAGAGAAAGGTCTCTGAAAGCTTTAAGGGTCTGTGTTGTAAGGTGTGAGTATAAGGTACTGTGGGTCTCTGGCAGATAAAGGTTTAAATCTGAGATATTTGGGGGGGTCTGTGTTCAGGGAGAAAGGTCTGAAATTTTTAGTCTCTCAAGTTTGAGTGTGAGGGGTTTGGAGGTCTGTGTTATGTGTGCATGTTCTCTGAATTCTTTGAGGCCTGTGTCCCTAGGTTTGAATTTGAGGTACATGGAGATCAGTGTTCAGAGTGTGAGGTCTCTGAATAGTTTCTGGGTCTATGTTCAGAGCATAAGCTCTCTGAATTATTTGAGGGTCTGTGTTCAAAGGTTTGAATCAGGGGTTCTGAGGGGTCTGTAATCAGGGAATGAGAGGTGTCCAAAGTTTTTTTTTTGTTTTTTTTTTTGAGACAAGGTCTTGCTCTGCTGGCCAGGCTGGAGTGCAGTGGCATGATCATGGCTCACTGCAGCCTCAGACTCTCAGGCTCAAGCAATCCTTCCTCCTCATCCCCCAGAATAGCTGGGACTACAGGCATGCACCACCACACCCAGGTAATTTTTTTTTTTTCTGTAGAGACAGGGTCTCACTATGCTGCCTGGTCTTGAACTCCTGGGCTCAAGCAATCCTTCTACCCTTGGCCTCCCAAAGTGCTGGGATGAGCCACCATGCCTAGCCTGGTGTCCACTTATTAACTGTCTATGCTACATTGTTTCAGCCTGAAATAGTTTGGGGGTCTGTGATCTGAGTGTGAGGTCTCTCAATGCTTTAAGGGTATAGTACAAAGATTTGCTTGTGTTCTATCGGGTGTGAGTTCCAGGTTGGAGATTTTGAAGTGCTTTCTTGATGTACATTCCCAGGTCTCAGTCTGACATAACAAGGGATCTAGATTGTATGTTAGATCTCTGAAATCATTGAGTGTCTGTACTTCAAGCTTTTAGTCTAAATTGTTTGGAAGTCAGCAAGCAGAGTGTGAAGTCTCGAGTACTTTGAGGTTTTTTTTTTTTTCAAGCGTGGAGTTTGTGGTGTTAGGAGATTTGTGTTTAGGGTGTGAAGTCTCTGAAATTTTATAGTGTCTGTCTTCCAAAATTTGAGTCAAAAGTACAGTATTGGGTCAGTGTTTAGGATGTGAGATAGCTATAATTTTACGGGATCTGTTTTCCAAGCACAATCCTGAGGTATTTGGGAGTCTGAGTTCAGCATATGAGGCCTGACTTGAATTAATTTTTAAAAATAAAATTAAGTCTGAGGTACTGGAGTCTGGGTTTAAAATGTAAGGCCTTTGAACTCTATGAGGGTCTGTGTATTACGGGTAGAGATTGATGCATTTGCAATATTTTTTCAGGGTGTGAGTTCTCTTTGAAGGTCCATATTTGAAGTTTGAAGCTCCCGCATTTGGGATCAGTATTTAGACTGTAAGTACTCAGAACTCTTAGTATCTGTCTTTCATGTTTTCTCTATCTGCATTCCAAGACTGAATCTGAGGGATTTTGGGTTCCGCATTCAGTGTTTGAAGGTTATGATTATCATTGAGGGTTTATCTTCCATTGTTTGAGTCTGAGGCATTTCAGGATTGGAGTTTGGAATGAGAGGTCTCTGAACTCGTTGAGAGCCTATTTTTCAAGTTTTTTTCGTATGGCATTTAGGGCAAATGTTCAAGATATGAAGTCTTTAAACTCTGAGCATTTGTAACCTGTTTACTCCTGCATTAATCTAACTTCAGGGAGTGAGGTTCTTGATTTTTTTTTTTTTTTTGAGCCTCCATGTCTTAAGGTTTGAGTCTAAGGTGTTTGGGACTCTATGTTTAGGATGTACTCTTTGAGGGTCTGTGTCCTAAAGTTTTAATTGATGTATTTAGGAATCTATGTTTAGGGTGTGAGGGCTCTGAAATCACTGAGGATCTTTGGTACAAATTCTGAATCTGAGCTTCTGGGGGTCTTTATTCAGGGTGTCAGGGTTCTGACTCTTTGAGGTTGATGGGTTGGGATTATGGGAGATCAGAATATGCCTCCCCCAAATAAAAAGGATTGTTGACCTAAAGGCAATTAAGAAAAAATAGGCAAAAGAGAGTTTTCTGTCCTACCTCTATTTGCCTAAAAACTGAACATAAATTTACAAAAACAAAGATATCCTGCTCCCGTCCCTACAATCATGGCGAGTAAAGTTTAACAACTGAAGACAGGTTTAGACCTTCATCAGCCTGGAGATGATTCCAGAGGAATTTATATTGGCAAACTTTGCTAGCTCACCTTTATCTGCCATTTGTTTGTCTTTCCCCACGTTGCTGCCTATAGAGACTCAACATCCTTTTCCTTTGTCTTGTGACTTCTCTAAAAAGTTACTATTCTTTGTTAATAAGGCTACATAAGCTGTAATTCAAAGCCATCTCTTTAAGAACTACTCATTCTCTGGGTGGCCCCACGTATATATGAAATATACATGTTTTAAAAACTTCTGTTTGTTTTTTCTCTTGTTAATCTGTCTTTTGTAACAGGGGTCCATTCCAACTAAGAACCTGTTGGAGGTTATTACTACTCCCCCACAGGGTCTTAAGTATTTGGTGGTACATGATTAGGTTACAAGGTATCTGGTTCTTTGAAGGTTTTATATATATAAATGTATATCTATTTTAATATATTATAGTATATTAAAAATATACTTATATTTATATATATTAAAATATATGTATATATATTTTTAATATACTATATTAAATATATATTATATAATTGTATTAAATAATATTTATTCTTATTTATATTTGTATATAATTATATACTATAGAATTGAGTTTGCGTTATTTGCACATTTGCATTTGGAGTGTGAAATCTCTGCGGTCTATGAGGGTCTATGTCCTATATAATGAATTTGAGGTATTTGCACATCTGTATTTACGGTTTTAGTTCTGTGACATCTTTGAGAATCTGTGTTCCAAGACTTGAGCCTAAGGCATTTTACATCTGCTTTCTGAGTGTAAGCACTCACAAATATTTTAGGGTCTGTGTTTTAGTGTTTCTATGACATATACGGGTTATTTTTAAAAGGCATAAATTCTCTGAACTCATTGAAGATCTGGGTCCAAGGTTGCTGTTGAGGTATTTGGAATCTCTTTCAGGATATTTGATATCTGAAATCTTTCAGGCTTTGTGTCATGAGATTTGAGTCTCATTTGTCTGTAAGCTAGTGTACTGGGTTGAGGTCTATGAATTCATTGAGGTGAGGGTCTAGGTTCCAAATATTGAACCACTAGCATTCAATACTCAGGTTGTGATGGTGTCCTTCAATATCTAGGTGTTCAGGTTGTAATGAGCAGAACACTGTCATGGTATGTGTTCCAAGTTTGGCGTGTGAGGTGTTTGGCATTTCTTTTCAAAGTTGAAGGTTTCTGACCTCTTTGAGGATTTGTTTCCTAAGTTTGCTTCTGGGTGTTGTTGTTGTCTAAGTTCACTGTGTGAGGTCTCTGAACTTTAGATAGCAAGGGTTCCAAGATTTATGTGTGTTTGTGACATAGTAAGAAATATATATTTGTTCACTACCCCTCCCAAAACCATTGGGATCTCCAAAATGGTAAATGCCTTTTGCATGCTAATGGATTGATTGGTGGCTATGGGCTCCTAGATAGCCTTAGGATGGGGGCTGGTTGCCCAGGCAATGATTAGAGGGTTGGAACTTTTAGGCCCACCACTGACCTTGGTGGGGAGAAGGGCTAAAGGTTGAGTGATCCTGTCCAGCAAGCATGTGAAAAAATGCTCAATATCAACTACTCTTTAAGGAAATGCAAATCAAAAACATGAGATACCATCTCACACCAATCAGAATGAGTTTTATTAAAAAGTCAAAAAATAGCTGCTGGTGAGGTTGCAGAAAAAAGGAAATGCTTCTACACTGCTGCTGGATATGTAAATTAGTTCAGCCATTGTGAAAAGCAGTTTGGATTTCTCAAAGAACTCAAAGCAGAATTACCTTTTGACCCAGCAATCCCATTTTGGGGCATATACCCAAGGAATATAAATCACTCAGCTATAAAGACATATGCACATGTATGTTCATTGCAACAGTAGTCACAATAACAAAGACATGGAATCAACCTAAATGCCTATCAATAGTAGACTGGATAAAGAAAATGTAGTGCATATACACCATGGAATACTACACAGCCATTACAAAGAATAAGATCATGTCCTTTACAGCAACATAGATGGAGTGGGAAGCCATTATTCTAAGTTAGTTAACACAGGAACAGAAAACCAAACACTGCATGTTCTCACTGATAAGTGGGAGCTAAATATTGAGTACATATGAACACAAAGGAGAGAGCAACAGACACCCAGGCCCACTTGAGGGTGGAGGATGGGAGGAGGGTAAGGATGAAAAACTGCTTATTGAGTATTATGCTTATTACTTGCCCAGTGAAATAATCTGTACACCAAACTCCTGTGACATGCAATTTACCTATATAACAAACCTGTGCATGTACCCCTGTACCTAAAATAAAAGGTGAAAAAAATGATTTGGGTTGTAGTAAAAGGAACACAAGTGTAAATCTGAATGATTGTGGTGGCTCACACCTGTAATCCCAGCACTGTGGAAGGCTGAGGCAGGCAGATCACTTGAGGTCAGGAGCTCCAGACCAGCCTGGCCAACATGGTGAAACTCTGTCTTTAGTAAAAATATAAAAATTAGCTGAGTGTGGTGGTGGGCACCTGTAATTCCAGCTACTAGGGAGGCTGAGGCAGGAGAATTGCTTGAACCTGAGAGGTGCAGATTGCAGTGAGCTGAGATCAGGCCACTGCACTCCAGCCTGGGCAATAGAGCTAGATTCTGTCTCAAAAAAAAATGAACATACATGTAAATCTGTACAAAGATAAATATTTTTCCAAATAAAATTCCAATAAAAAGTTTTAAAAAAAGATTGATTTAACTGATGAAGTCTCCATAGAAACACAAAAGGACAGGGTTTAGAGAGCTTCAGGGTTGCTAATGCAACCTTTATGCACTTAATGCAGGAGCCTAAAGGTTGGTGCACCTCAAGAGGACATGGAGCATGCCCCTCCCCACTTGCATTGCCCTATATATCTCTTCATCCTCCATCTCTATCGTTTGTAATATCCTTTATAATAAAGCAGTAAATGTAAGAAAGCATTTCTCTATATTCTGTCAGCCATTCTAGCAAATGATTGAACCCAAGGAGGGAGTTGTAGTTTATATCAGTTTATATCAGTCAGAACTACTGAAGGCCTGGGCTTGCAATTGGAATCTGAAATGGAGGGTAGTCTTGCAGGACTGAGCCCTTAACCTATGGGATCTTACTCTAACTCCAGGTAGATAGTGTCAGAACTGAGTTAAATTGTAGGATACCCAGCTGGAGTCTACTGGAGAATTGATGCGTGCAAAAATTCCCATATATCTGGCATCAGAAGTGAAGTGTTGAGTGTTGTGAGAGTATAATAGGGGGAAAATTTTGTTTTTCCTATATTTGGTTGTATTTGGGTATTTATGTTCCAGGTACAAATCATTAAAATCTTTGAAGACCTCTGTTCCAACTTCAGAATCAGAAATGTTTCATTTCTCTGAGCAGGGAATGAAAGGTCTCTGAACTAATTGTGTTCCAGTATTTAAATCTGAATCATTTTGGGATCTGAATTCAAAGTGTGAGATCTTTTTGACAGTATCTTTTTTTCATAGGATTGAGTCTAAGCTATTTGTTGCTCTGTGTTTAGAGTGTGAAGTCTTTGAATTCTGAGAGCCTGTGACATAAAATTCCGAGTTTCTGTACTGTGGACCTTTCTGTAGGATTTTGGTCTCTGAAGTCATTGAGGGTCTTTGTTCCAAGGTTTGAGTCTGAGGTGTTTGGGTCCGAACTCTTTTAAGGTTTTTGTCCTAAGTTTTGTTCTGAGGTTCTAATGTCTCTCTTCGGGGTATGAGATGTCAGAGATTCAGAACTCTTGGAGATTCTGTGTTCCAAGATTTGAGTTTGCGGTATTTGGGGACTTATATTTAGGGTGTGAAGCTACTAACTTCTTTGAGGGCCTGTGTTCCAGAATTCAAATCTGAGATATTTGCAGGACTGCATTCACAGAGTGGTACCTGGGGATCCCTTTTCAGGGTAGGATCTCTCAAATCTTTGAGGTTCTCTTCCAATATTTGAGTCTGAGGTGACTTGTTTTCAGGGTCTAAAGTGTCTGAATTCTTTAAAGGTCTGTATTACAAGGTTTAATTTGAGCTATTTGGGGAGTTTTCAGGGAGTAAGGTTTCTAACCTCATGTAAGCCCTCTTCCAATATTTGAGCCTGAGGTATGAGAAACTGAGTTTAAGGTGTGAAGTCTCTGAACTTTTAAATGTTCTATGCCCCAAAGTTTGAGTATTAGATATTTGGGGGTTCATATTTACAAATTTGATATTTGTAAGTTTCATATTTACAAAAACAGATTTACAGACCTCTGAGCCTGAACACAGATCCCCATACAGGTGAAAGACCTTGAACATTGGGAAGCAGACCCACAATTAACTTAGAAACCTCACACCTTGGACCTCTTTGTCAAAGTCTTCAGACAACTCACATCATGTTCAGAGAGCCCCCTCAAAAACCTCAAAAACAGCTTAAAACCTCACCTTCTGGGGCACAGACACCAAAAGAGATCATGGACTTTATACCCTGGGCATGGCCCCCCCATACTGTTCAGAGATCTTTGAAACTCTGGATAGTTCATTCTCTGAACAATGTACTCCAAAGCTAAATGATCTTCTACCTGGCATACAGACACACAATTAGTCAAAGACCTCATAAACTGAACACAGACCCCAAAGCAGAACAAATACCTCATAACCTGGCCAAAGAATCCCAAAATCTAAGAGACCTCTCACTGTGAAACACAGTGTTCCAAAGAGTTTAAAAACTTCAAAGCCAGCAACACAGATTCAAAAAATGTTCTGAGACTTCATACTTTAAACATAGATCCTGAAATAGCTCCAAGAACTCATACCTTAGGGAGTCCACAACAGTGCCCAGTGCACACACCCTGGAACTAGACACACAAACAGGAACACATCATCAACACTGGTTTAGAGAGCCCCAAAGAGCTCAGAAACTTCACACCCTTGAACTGACCAAAGAGTATGAAGATTTCACTCTCTGCATGAAGACACCAAAAGAACTCAGCAGCCTCTCACACTAAACACAAATTCACAGAAACCTCACAGATCTCAAACCAGACAGAGACCTCTGCACAAATCACAGACCTCACACCCTGAACACAAAGTCCTAAACAGTTCAGCATCCTTACACCTTGGAACAAGGACCCATGCCCCTCCCACCCTAGTTATCAGAGATAAAACATGGGAACTTAGGCCCTAATACTCAGACTGAAATCTTGAAACATTGCTTTTTTTTTTTTTTTTTTTTTTTTTTGAGATGGAGTCTTGCTCTGTCGCCCAGGCTGGAGTACAGTGGCATGATCTCAGCTCACTACAGCCTCTGCCTCCCGGGTTCAAACAATTCTCTTGCCTCAGCCTCCTGAATAGCTGGGACTACAGGCGTGTGCCACCACAGCTAGCTAATTTTTTGTATTTTTAGTACAGACAAGGTTTCACTATGTTAGCCAGGCTGGTCGCAAACTCCTGACCTTGTGATCCACACAACTCAGCTTCCCAAAGTGCTGGGATTACAGGCATGAGCCACCATGCCTGGCCAAAACACTGCTCTTGATGAATTAAGAGATTCTCAGCTTTGGAACATAGACCCTCAATGAATTAAGAGACTTCACACCCTGGACACAGACTCTGGACAATTTCAGGGAAGACGTACTCTGTATACTGGCCCCAAATATGATAGACTTGAACTGTGGGAAACAGACCCTCAAAGACTTCAGAGATCTCATGCCACAACCAAAGACCTCCAAATACCTCAAAACGAAAATTTTGACGACAGATTCTCAAAGAGTTCAGAGAACACACACCATGAGTGTAGTCCCTTAAACACCTCACACTTGAACTTTGGAAAACATACCGCGATGAGTTCAGAGACCTCATGCCCTGAATATAGGCCTCCAAACACCTAAAACTCAAACCTTGGAACACAGACACCAAAAAACTTAGAGACATCACAGACTGAAAACAAACCACCCCCACCCCCACCAGGAAACTCATATTCAAAACTCGAAACAAGGGTGCTCAAGTAATTCAGAGACCTCGCACTTTCAACAAGGACAACCAAACACTTCCGACTCAAAACCTTGGAATGCAGACCCTCAAAGCCTTCAGTAGATTCACCCCATGAACAGAGATACACAAATACATTATATTCAAACTTTGGCACTCAGACCCTCAAAGAATTCACAGATCTCACACCCTGAGCACAAACCCACACGTTACTCAAATATTGAGGTGCAGACCTTCCAAAGGTTCACAGACATTAAATTCCGAACCTAGAGCCCAAATACATCAAACTCATACCTTGGGACATTCCGTCAAAGAGTTCAGAAGCTTCATACTCTAAACACATATCCCCAGATATTTCAGACTTAAACATTAACTGAGATATTTCAGACTTAAACATTAACAGAGTTCAGAGACCTAACATTCTGAAAAAAGATCCAAAAAATGTTCAGAAACCTCACACTTTAAACACAGAGCCTAAAATAGCTCCAAGAACTCATACCTTAGAGAGTCCACAACAGTGCCCAGTCCACACACCCTGGAACCAGACCCACAAACAGGAACATGTCATCAACACTGCTTTAGAGAATCCCAAAGAGCCCAGAAACTTCACATCCTGGAACTGGGGTTCAGAGAACTCATGCTCTGAATACAGGCCTTCAAACACCTAAAACTCAAACCTAAACAGCACAAACATATACCACAGGACACAAAGGCTCGATAATTAAGAAACCTCATACCCTGAATGAAAACCCCGAAATATATCCGACTAAAACGTTAAAGTACACCCCCTCAAATATTTTAAAGGCCCCACAAACTGAATACAGACACCCCCTCCCTGCCGCCCAGGCCACCAAGTACCTAGATTCAAACCTTGGAACACAAACTCTCAATGCATGCAAACGCCTCACACCCTAAGCACAGACCACAAATACCACTGACCCGAACGTGGGAAAAAGACCTTTTAGAAAACACAGACTTCACACCCTGAATTCAGACAACACAAAATTTATGTTAAAACTCTGGAACAAAGACCTGTAAAAAATTCAGAGACCCTAAACTTTCTGAAACTGACCCCCACAATCTTCAGACTCAAACACAGAACACAGAACCTCAATGAATTCAAACAAAACACATCCTGAATCTGGACACCCAAATAGTTGAGACACAAAAATTGGAACAGAGACCAACTGGTACAATTTGAGACTCAGACCCTCAAAGAGATCAGGGACCTCAAATCTTGAACAAAGGCCCCCAAAATACCTTAGACTCAATTATTGGGACACAAACTACCAAAGAGTTCAGAAACTTTAAACCCTGAACACAGACCTCCAAATACCTCAGACTAAGACATTAAGATACAGACTCTCTAGAAAATTCAGAGGCCTCACACTTTAAACACTGACCAAAAAATTGACATAAAAAGCTTGATCACACCTAAAAGTTCGAGGACCTCACACCCAAGTACACACCCCAAATATATCAGAATCAAAGCCTGAAACACAGACCCACAATAGTTTAGTGAACTCATCTCATGAACAGACACAGAAATTCCTCAGATTCATATCTTGGAACTCAGACTTTCAAAACCCAAACTCTGAACACAGGTCACAAAATAGCTCTGACTCATATCTTGGACACAAACCGCCAATGAGCTCAGACACCTCACAACCTGAACATGGACACACATACCTCAGACTCAAATATTGGGACACTGACCCTCTAAAAAGTTCAGAGATCTCAAACTCTGAACACAGACCTAAACAATTCAGACTCAAACCTTGACACAGACCCTCAAAGGGTAGAGACTTCATGCCGAGTACAGAGACTCCCCTTTACCTTGGTCTTAGGTGTTGAGACACAGAACTTCAGATAATTCAGACATCAAACACTGTGAAAACACACCACAAAAATCACTGACCCAAACCTGAAACAGAGGCCCTTAAAAAATTACAAACTTCAGCTGGGCGTGGAGGCTCACACCTGTAATCCCAGCAATTTGTGAGGCCGAGGTGGGTGGATCACCTGAGGTCAGGAGTTTGAGACCAGCCTGGCCACCATGGTGAAACCCCATCTCTACTAAAAATACAAAAATTAGCCAGACGTGGTGGTGGGTGCCTGTAATCCCAGCTAGTCAGGAGGCTGAGACAGGAGAATCACTTGAACCCAGGAGGCATAGGTTGCAGTGAGCCAAGATTGTGCCATTGCACTCCAGCCTGGGCTACAAGAGAGAAACTCTGTCTCAATTTAAAAAAAATTACAGACTTCACACCCTAAAATTAGACCCCCAAATAATTGACCTTAAAATTTGGGCTAAAAGTCCTCTAAAAATGCAGAGACATCACACTCTGAACACTGACACTCAGATTTAAACCCTGCAAGACAAAACTCAATGAGTTCAAATACAACTCAAGTTGAACATGGACCCCAAAATACTTCAGACACAAAAATGGGAACAAAGGCCCTCAGATACAAACCTTGGGACTCCTTCAAAGACATCAGAGACCTCAAACCCTAAATACCTCCAACTCAATCCTGGGACACAAACTGCCAAAGAGTTCAAAGATTGCAATCTCTGAACACAGACCTCCAAACACCTCAGATGAAAACATTAAAATATAGACTCTCTAGAAAGTTCAGAGATCTCACACCCTGAACACCAACCCAAAACTTGGCACACAAAGCCTCCATCACACTCTAAAAGTCTAGAGGCCTCACACCCTGAGCAATGATCCCCAGATAGCTCAGGTTGAAAGTTCAGGACACAGACAGTTCAAGGACCACACTCCCTGAATACAGAGCCCCAGACCTCAGACTCAGACATCAAAACCTGGATCCCTCAGAGTTCAAAGACCTAACACTATGAAAAGACCCTCAAATACTACTAACTGATATCCTGGACACAGCTCCTCAATAGTTCAGAAATTGTATGCCCTGAATATAGATCCCCAAATATGTCACACTCGAACATTCAAATATGAACCCTCAAAGGTATGAGAAAATAGTCTGACCATTGACCACCCAACACCTCAGACTTAAACCTTGTAACTTATACTCTCAAAAATTTCAGAGTGCTTGCACTCTGAATACGAGCCTGCAAATACCTCAGACTCAAATATTAAGACATAGACATAGTAAAAATTCAGAGACCTGACACTCTAAATATTGACCCCCAAACACATAGGATAGGTTTCAAGCCATGGGGCACTGACTTCAATGAGTACACAGACCACATCACTCTGCACACACATTCTTATATCTCAGACTCAAACATTAAAACCAAGATCCTCCAAGAGTTGAGAACTAACATACTAAACACAGACCCCCAAATACTCCAAACTCATCCTCTGGGACACAGACCCTCAATAGTTCAGAGGATCCTCAGTGCCTCCGACTCAAACATTAAAAGACAGAGCCTCATAAATTTGGGAGGCTTCTTGATCAGAACACTGATCCCTAAGTCCTCAGACTCAAACCTAATAAAATTAGACCCTCAATGATTCAAAGACATCATACCCTGAACAAAGACCACAAATACCCGCAACCCAAACTTGGGACAGACACCCTTTAGAAAATCACTGAGCTCAAACTCCAACTCAGACCTTAAGTAATTCACACTAAAGCTTTAGAACAGAGACCCTCTAAAATTCAGAGACCTCACATCCTGAACATTCACCTCAGATCCCTCATGATATGGTTTGGCTCTGTGTCCCGACCCAAGTCTCACCTTGTAGCTCCCATAATTCTGATGTGTTGTGGGAGGAACTCAGTGGGAGATGGTTGAATTATGTGGGCAGGTCTTTCCTATGCTGTTCTTGTGATGGTGAGTGAGTCTCATGAGATCTGAGGTTTTTTAAAATGTGAGTTTCCCTGCACAAGCTCTCCTTCTTTGCCTGTTGCCATGCACATAAGATGTGACTTTCTCCTCCTTGCTTTCCACCATGATTGTGAGGCCTCCCCAGCCATGTGGAACTGTAAGTCTATGAAACCTCTTTTACTTCCAGTCTCAGGTATGTCTTTATCAGCAGTATGAAAACAAACTAATATACCTCAGATTCAAAGCTTAGGACACAGACCTCAATGCCTTCAACACAACAAACCCTAAATATGGACTCCCAGACACTTTGGACTGAAAAACTGGAACAAAGACCCTCAAATAGTAGAAACTCCAAATTCTGAATTCAGATGCCCAGAAACATCAGACTCAAATCTTGGGACAGAGACTTTAAAAATTCAGACTTCCTGCCCTGAATACAGACTCCAAATAACTCACAATAAAAACTTGCTACATAGACACTCTAAAAGTTCAGAGATCTCACACCCTGACTACAGATCCCCAAGTATCTCAGAACCAAGTATTTGGATACAGAAACCAAAAGTTCAGATACCTCATACCCTGTACACTGCTGCCAAATGACTGACTCATAATATCTTGGTAACTCCCTAAAGTTCCAGAGACCTCACACTTGAACATGAGCCTCCAAATATGTCAGACTTAAACATCAAAACACAGACCTTCATTGTTTTCAGAGATCCACACCATTAGATATTGACCCCCGAATACCTGATTCCAACACTGGGGCACAGATCCTCAGAGAGTTTAGAGACTGCACAGCCTGAACACAGTCCTCCAAAAATTTAGACAAAAAAAATGAGACACATACCCTCAAAGAGTTCAGAGATTTTATATCCTGAACAGAGACACCCACGTATCTCAAACTCAAACCTTGGATTGCAAACTCTCAATGATTCCTGAGAACTCACAGCCTGATCAAAGATCCCCAAATGCCTTAAACTGAAACCTTGGAACACAGACCTTCCATGAGTTCAGACCTGACACTCTGAACATAAACCTTCAAATACTTCAAACTCAAAACTTGGAATACAGACCCTTAAAGAGTATGTTTCTCATACTCTGAACTCGGGCCCCAAATACCTTCAACCCAAACTTAGAACTCTACTGAACACATGCCCAAACACCTCAGACTCCATCCTTGGGACATACACCTTCTAAAAATTCAAAGGTCTCACATCATAAGCAGAGGCCCAAATAACTCACACTAAAACCTTAAGTAAAAGACCCTCTAAAAGCTCAGAGACCTCACAGCCTGAACACAGACCCTCAAATACCTCCAATCCAAACCTTGTCAGCAACCCTCTACAAGTTCAGAGACTTCACACTCTGAAAAAGACACCCAGCTTTCCCATATTCAAACCCCAAGAAACACACTCAGAGATTTCAGAGACCACACACCCTGAACACTTACCTCAGACCTTAGACCACAGATCGTTCAAGCATTTAAAACCCCAAATCCTGAAGTTGGACCCCGAATACAACAGACTAAAACCTTGGGACGAATACCTTCAAAGATTTCAGAGACCTTATACCCTAAACACAGACTGAAAGTACTTCGCACTGATACCTTCAAACCCAGACCGTTAATTAATTCAAAGACCTCACACCCTTAATACAAAACTCTAAATACCACAGATTCAAACAACTTGAAATACAGACCCTCAAAAAGTTTAGAGACTTCATAGCCCCAACACAGACTTTGAAATACTTCAGACTCATACCTTGGAACACAGAACTCCAAAGAATTCAGAGACCTCATCCCTGAGCACCAATCCCCAGACAACAGACAGACATTAAATATGAAACAATCAACTTACAGGCCTCACACTCTGAGATGAAGACCCTCAAAGTGCTTAAACAATTCACACCTTGGACAGGGACCCCCAAATTGCTCAGAGATCTTATACTCTGGACAAAGATGGCCACACAGCTGAGAGACCTTACATCATAAACAGAGACATCCAAATGGCTCGGGAGATTCACTTTCTCAAGCACAGATACCCAAAGTGTTCAGAAACATCATATTTTGATTGCAGACTCCCCAGATACCTCAGAGACCTGACAATCTGAGAACAGACACAGAAACAGCTCTGAGACCTGCAGACAGACACATCTTAGACACAGATCCAAAACTATATACATCAAGAATGCAACTTCCTAAACAGCCAGAGACCTCACACCTTGCAAAACAGCCAACCAGTTCAGGAACCTCATAAAACAAAGACTCCAAATGGCTAACAGATCTCACATATCGGCACAGACCCCTAAACATCTCAGAGAAGTCACATTCTGAGTTCAGAGACCCCAGAGTCCAGAGCCCTCCAATTCTGCATAGATCACATCAAATAGCTGGGAAACCTCAAGTCCAGGATATAGACCCCTAAATACACAGACACCTCATGATGTGAACACAGACCTACCAAGAGCCCAGAGACACTGTGATACAAACTCCCCAGGAATGCAAATCTCACATCCTAGGATGCAGACCCCCAAGCAGCTCAGAAACATTACATTCACGGACACTCAAAGATCTCAGAACTTACACACTAGAAAAAAAAACTCAACCTATTTTAAAATCTCACACTCTAAAAAAATATTCCCCCAAATCTCAGAGACCTCATCCACTGGATAAAAATAAAATCCCCCAATAATTCAAAGACTTCACATCCTAGACACAGACCACCCCCTCTGTAAAGAGCTCAGAGACCTCATATTGCAGACAGAGACCCCCATAAAGCTCAAAGTCTTCATATCCTGGGCACAGAGCCACAAACAGGTCAGACCTCACATGCTGAGACATAGATGTCCCAATGTACCAGAGAATTCATATTCTGGGCAAAAATTCCCCAAACAGCTCAGGGACCTCACTCTCTGGGATATAGACCCTGCCACAGAATTCAAAGTCCTCATACAGGGCACAGGGCCCATAACATCTTACATGCTACAAACTCTGGATAGAGACCCTTGAGCAGTTCAGAGAGCTTATTATGTTCTGAAGAAAACTGCAAAGAACTCAGGGAACTCATGTCCATGACATCTCCCAACTTCCTAGAATAGTGCCCAGCACACAACAGGCACTCATTAGGTGTTTGTTGAATGAAGGACTCCCTTGATGGAGCAATGACAGTTCTAAGAATGTGTCCTAAAGAAACCTACATGTGCACAGAGTTGTATGCACAAGAATGAGAGGATCAACGTATTTTATTAATGTGTAATGTTATGATTATTATCATTATTATGCATTGATATGTTTTCCTTTCCCATGAGATGGGAACCTCCTTCCCCTTGGAGTCTGCCCCATCTGTTTTTTCAAGTTCCGGGATACATGTGCAGAATATGCAGGTTTGCTATATAGGTATACATGTGCCATGGTGGTTTAATGCACCTATCAATCTGTCACCTAGGTTTTATGCCCCACATGCATTAGCTATTTGTCCTGATACTCTCCCTCCCCTCCTCCCACCATAGGCCCCAGTGTATGTTGTACCCCACCCTGTGTCCATGTGTTCTCATTGTTCAACTCCCACTTATGAGTGAGAACATGTGGTGTTTGATTTTCTGTTCCTGTGTTAGTTTGCTGAAGATGATGGCTTCCAGTTCCATCCATGTCCCTGCAAAGGACATGTTCTCGTTCCTTTTAGTGGCTACATAGTATTCCGTGGTGTATATGTACCACGTTTTCTTTAATACTATTCAGGACATAAGCATGGGCAAAGATTTTATGATGAAATCGCCAAAAGCAATTACAACAAAAGCTAAAATTGACAAATGGGGTCTAATTAAACTAAAGAGCTTTTGCATAGCAAAAAGAAACTATCATCAGAGTGAACAGGCAACCTATCTGTCTATTTCTATGGCCCCAGTGTAAGGCTTCAGTGTGAGGATAGGGCATTCACCACAAAGGTCTGGGGAATAAAAAAGGGAATTTCACGTCTTCTTCCCTCCCAGGTTCCCATTTGGGTGAGAAACACCCAGTCCTGTAGCCCCTAGAAAATGGTATACCTGGGATGCTAATGTAGTGACCTTGTCTCCTCATCAGCCTCAGTGACAGAAGAAACTGAAGAGGGTACAGGTCCCCTGAGGAGGATGTGTTGGGACAGTTTGCCTCTCAAGGGGTCAGGCCAGGAAGGGACCAGGCATACCTGGAAGCCCACATTCTGCACATTTGCAAAAAGCCAACTCCAAAGTTAGACAGAACAGTTCACACAAACCCACCCTTACTACTGACAGCAATTGTAAATGCAGGGGGTTCTCAAAACCACCCTCAGTTTTGATAATTTGCTAGAAGGACTTGCAGAACTCACTGAAAGCTGTTATACACAGTTCATTAAAGGAAAGAATACAGGTTAAAATTTAAATAAGCCAAGGGAAGAGACAAACAGGGGAGGATACAGGTGGTGGTGGCAGTGGGGGGGCAGGGAACACAGACCTTCCAGTTGGCCTCTTCCCACAAAGTTAGGGCAACACTACACTGCTGGCATTGATATGCATGGAGTGTTGCCAACCAGGGAAGCTCACCCAAGCCTTGGTGTCCAGAGTCTTTATTGTGGCTCCATCATGTAGGGACATTTACTGCCCACATGGCTGATCTCAGTTTCCAGCCCTCAGGAGGTAAAACTGCATGACCCAAAGCCCCCATCCTATACACCATTGTTGGTGTGGCTCAGAGTCCCCGCTTTATATCACATAGTTACCATCTGGCTGCACCAAGTTCCCTATCCTAAATCACATTGTTGGTTTGGCTCAAAGACCCTACCCTAAATCACATTGCTTCAATCTGGCTGGCCCAGGGCCCCTAAGCAAATAAAGACATTCCTATCAAACATGACAGCTCAAGGGCTTACAGATTACCAAGCAGAATCTGAGGGCAAAGGACAGACCTCTCTTTGAATAAGGTTAAATTCTTTACTATGTGACATTGTACACTGTTATAATAATACACACATCGGGGGACATCATGGAGAGTTGTTAATCGTGAAGAATCACTAATATTCATTAACAGTTGACTGAGTGTCGGACACTGATCCAAACAGTTTACATTAACTAACTCCTTAAATCCATAAAAATCTCTATGAGCGTAGATCTGTTAATATCCTATTTTGAAGACAAGGATACTGAGGTTTGGGAAGTTCATTAAATTCTCCAGATTCCACAGGTGGTTGGTGGGGGAAGCATGAATCACCCACTGCATGTTGTGACCCTAGGGGTCCTCCCTTACACAACCTCTATTCCACTTTGGGTAATGGTACTAGGTATTCAAAAATGGTGCCCATATGCCCACACTTACACAGGATGTCTCCAACATGTATGTTGGACATGCCTAGTAGTAATGCATGATTAATAGCAATCTCATGGTAGAAATAGCTGTTTAACTTCTTCACTGGCAGAACGCAGAGAGTTTCCTTCACCCTCCTCTTCACTGGACAACCCCTTCCCCAACCACCAGGGAAGCCAAGCCCTTTAGCACAGCATTCAAGACTCAAGACTCGCCTGGTTTTCTGGTTATTCTCATTACTCTTCTCCTACATTCATTCACTCATTCAGTAAACTTGTATTTATTGAGGAGCTACTACATGCTAAGCACTATACTAGGACCTGGAGATACAACAATAAACAAAACAAAATTTCTGCTTCCACAGGGCTTATATTATAGAAGAGTTTTTTTCTGTGAAGCACCAAATAGCAAATAGTTGAAGCTATGAAGACCACACTGTCTCTTTCACAACCACTCAACTCTGCTGTTGTATTGTGAAAGCCACCATATACAATACACGAAGGGATGAGTGTGGCTGTATTCTAATAAGACTTAATTTACACAATCAGACAGTGGGGCCAGTCATGGTGGCTCACACACGTAATTCCAACACTTTGGGAGGCTGAGGCAGCTACATCACTTGAGGTCAGGAGTTCAAGACCAGCCTGGTCAAAGCCCTGTCTTTACTAAAAATACAAAAATTAGCCAGACATGACAGTGCTCAGGTGGGTGAGGCACAAGAATCACTTGAACCCAGGAGACAGAGGTTGCAGTGAGCCAACATCACGCCACTGCACTCCAGCCTGGGTGACAGAGCAAAACTCCTTCTCAGAAAAAAATAAAAGTAAAAATAAAACAGATAGTGGGCTGTAGTTTGCCAACCTGTTCTAGAAGCAGACATTAAATTAACATATAATAAATATATGCCATGTGGTAACGAGTACTATGGAGATAAATTAAATGGGGTGAGGAGACAGAGACTGATTGTGATGCTCAACTATTTCCCAAAGGTGTCAAAGACTGCACCGTGAAGAAGATACAGAAGAGACCCAAAGGAGATAAGGGAGTCAGCCATGTGGCTATCTATGGATAGAGAGTCTCAGGCAGGGGAAGCATCCAGGATATAAACCCTAAGGTCAGAGGGTTTATATCTCTGTCATCATTTCTCTCTGTTCTCTGCTCAAATGACCCCTGGCAGTGAGGCCTTCTCCACTCACCATAAATATAATCCCTCCACCACCAGAATAGTCTTTCTCCTGACCCTGCCTTATTTTTATGTGTAGCACTTGCTACACTGTGATGTGCTATATATTTACCGATCAACTCTGATGAGGTTAGGGACTTTGTTGGTTTTGTTCTCATTGTAGCCCTAGCACTTAGAGCAGCACTCGGGCACATAGCAGTTACTCAGAAAATTCATGTTGAAGGATGACTGGGAGCCAGAGCTATATATATGCATTAATCTGTTTTCATACTACTATAAAGAACTTTCCTGAGCCTGGGTAACTTATAAAGGAAAGAGATTTATTGACTCACAGTTCTGCATGGCTGGAGAGGCCTCAGGAAACTTACAATCATGTTTGAAGGGGAAGCAGACACCTTCTTCCCAAGGTAGCAAGAGGGAGAAGTGAGAGCACAGGAAAAAATGGTCACTTTCAAAACCATCAAATCTCATGAGAGTTTGTTCATTATCAAGAGAATAGCATGGGGGAAACTTCCCCCATGATCCAATCACTTCCAGTTGGCCTTAATTCACACGTGGGGGTCATAATTCAAGATGAAATTTGAATGGGGACACAGAGCCAAACCATGTCAACACCCATTGCCAAGATGCACAGATATCCTCCAAGATGGGCATTTGAATGAGACTCAGAGAGGACAGGTGACTTGCCCAAGGTCACTGCTATGGTTTGAGTATTTGTCCCCTCTAAAATTCATGTAAAAGTTTAATCCCCAATGTGGTAATGCCATGAGGTGGGGCCTTTGAGAGGTAATTGGGTCACGAGGGCTTTGCTGTCATGGATTAATGGACTAATGGAGCAATGGGTTACTATGGGAGTGGGACTGGTGGCCCTATAAGAAGAGGAAGAAGCCAGGCGTGGTAGCTCACAACTGTAATTCCAGCATTTTGGGAGACTGAGGTAGGCAGATCACCTGAGGTCTGGAGTTCAAGACCAGCCTAACCAACACGGAGAAACCTCGTCTCTACTAAAAATACAAAATTAGCTGGGTGTGGTGGCACATGCCTGCAATCCCAGTTACTCAGGAGGCTGAGGCAGGAGAATCACTTGAACCCAGGAGGCAGAGGTTGTGATGAGCCGAGATCACAACATTGCACTCCAGCCTGGGCAACAACAGTGAAACTCCATCCAAAACAGAAAAGGAAGAAGAAGAAGAGGAGGAGAGGAAGAAAAAGAAAGGAAGAAGAAGAAAGAAGAAGAAGAAGAAGAAGAAGAAGAAGAAGAAGAAGAAGAAGAAGAAGAAGAA
>PVKP010019384.1:0-42577 GCA_004027715.1 Plecturocebus donacophilus | reverse complement strand
AAAAAAAAAAAAAAAAAAAAAAAAAAAAAAAAAAAAAAAAAACCGAAACGACTGCTTGTATGGTAATGGATTATAAGAATTATTTTTCTTTGTCCCATTGCTTGATTTTTCCTAAATATGTGTAACTACATACTATAGAATCCTTTGAAGACAATTTCCACTATGCAAAAGTGAGCACACAGCAGGATGCCAGGCACATAGCAAACACTCCGTGTAAAAAACAAAACAACAGCCAAAGAGACCTGTAACCTCTTATTAGTCTATATCTACAGAGACTGAAAACATTATGTAAGAGTGAAATATCAGCTTGACTTGTTTCAAAATGAAATGAGGTTTTAACTTGAAACTGCTCTACTACATTTCACATGACAAACTCAGCTGACCATTCTCATAAAGCATTCTGGCCATATTGAAAATCTGTGTTTTTTTTAAAGATAGAGAACACCTTAATGACGGATACTTTGGGGAAAGCTTCCTACTCTGGTAGGAAGCCTACACAGCTAGTAACAGAATCTGTGCCATTCCACAATAGCAATTAAGGTTCCTCAGAGCAATCTTAGCGCATGAAGGAACCTTACTGCTTCTTTGTTAGTTAATGCAACAGTCTAAAGACATTTTTTGCTAAGATTTAGTGCAACAGAAATAGTTATCCAGAGAGATTTTGCTGTTTTAAATTTTAGCATTTTTCCTCAGAATACAGAATCAAAAGAAATATGTAGAACTTGGATATGTATCTCTTGTTAACGAAAACAGAACATGTGCAACAGAAAAGCCTACTCAAAGTCTCAAGTGTGGGCAAACAACAGCAGAAGAGTATAGAACACTGCAGGACGCCAGAAAAACTCATTTCCAACAAAGAATAGTAAACAGTTTTCACAAAAGAGGCTTCTTCACATACTGATGGCTTTTAAAAATCTGGTTCCATCAAAGCATAGCCATGGAAGAAGCTGTGTAATTTTTCATTACAGGAGAATTCTACTTGAAGTAATCTGATTAAGAATCTGGGGATGATTTGATTTGCACTTCTCCTGGGGATGATAGGAAAACTTCATGTTTATTAAATTACCTGTATGCTATTTATTTTAGAAACAGGGTCTTGCTTTATTGCCCAAGCTGTAGTGCAGTGATGCAATCATGGTTCACTGCAGACTCCAACTCCTGGGCTCAAGTGATCCTCCTGCTCAGCCTCTAAGCAACTGGACTACAGGTGTGTGGTACTATACCTTGCTAATTTTTTGCAGAGACAGGGTCTCATTATGTTGCTGACACTGATCTTGAACTCCTGACCTCAAGTGATCCTCCCACCTGGGGCTCCCAAAGTGTTGGGATTATAGGCACCACACCAGGCCAAAGTATCTGTACTTCTGCCCTCCTAAGATGCATTCAGGTTGACAATTAAAATACTTACATAAGTTTTCAGGAAATATTCTGTGTACAACAGTAGTTTTTTCAGAATTGGATGGATGAGCCAGACTAGCCATACTCTGGACCCTGGCTTTATTCAGTGTGAAGTTTTGAAAAAGAATTCTTCAGTTTAGCCAATACCAAAAATGTCTGTGTTTTGTGGAGTTACCAGAGATTTACCTGCAGCTACTAATCATCTTTTTTTTTGGGGGGATGGGGGGACATGGAGTCTCCCTCCGTCGCTGAGGCTGGAGTACAATGGCGTGATCTTGGCTCACTGCAATATCCACCTCCTGAGTTCAAGCAATTATCCTGCCTCAGCCTCCAGAGTAGTCGGGACTAGAGGCACATGCCACCATGCCTGGCTAATTTTTTGTATTTTTAGTAGAGACAGGGTTTCACCATGTTGGCCAGGCTGGTCTCATCCTGACCTCAGGTGATCCGCCCACTTTGGCCTCCCAAAGTGCTGGGATTACAGGCGTGAGCCACCTCACCTGGCCAATTTTTTGATTTTAGTAGAGACAGGGTTTCACCGTGTTGCCCAGGCTGGTCTTGAATTCCTGAGCTCAGGCAATCTGCCCATCTAGGCCTCCCAAAGTGCTGGGATTACAGGCATGAGCCACTGCGCCCAGCCCAGCTGAATCTTTAATCACCATTTTGTTCTTTATTGTTAGAACGTGGAAGTAAAATACCAAGTGAATGATACCCCTATCCGCCGACATGAATACCACCATTACCCATTTCCAAATAGCATTTCTAAAAGTTAGTTTTCTGTTTATAAAGATAATACATAATCATTATAGAATATGCCAAGACAGAAACAAACAAATCAACACTTAGCTCCTACTAAAGATAGCCAGTTAATTTAGCATTCCAGGTATATTTCTACACGTACCGAACAAAATAAACCTGCAATTCTATATTAATGTAGCTGACCATGGTGTTTACAACCTGCTTTTTCTTCCTTTACTCATAAGACTCTGACAGTTTTTAATGACAATGAAAATTTTCCCCTTTATGTCTTCATTGTATTTCATCAATTAAATATAATTGGCATATCTGTAAAATCTCTCCACTAACTTTAGTTTCCTTCCAATTTTTTGTCACTACATTCAATAGAGATTACATTCCCACACATGCATCTTTGTACAACTGTGTGATTGTGCAATCATCCACTTATCTTGTTCTAAGAAATTTCTTCTAGGATAAATTGTATTGATAGGATTTCTAGGTCAAAGATTTGAAAATTTTTGCTACATACTCCAAATTTATAGTCATAAAAGTTGTACTAACTTTACCTTTCCACAGATACTCCATGAATAAATTTATTTTCTCACAGCCTTAGCCAAAACTGGGTGATCTTTCTTCTCTATTTTGTAATCTAAATTCAAACTGCATTTCATTGATAACTAGTGAGGCTGAACATCTTTATATTTTCTTCATTCTTACTGTCTATATTGAATTGCTCGAGTATTCTTTTTTGTCTATTTTCCCATAATCCAAATGGCATTTTAGTCTAACCTGAAGACTGTGACCTCCTTTACAATTTGATCCGTAATTACATTTCTCATCTTGGCAAGAACTTTTTTGCCCATTACAAATACACAAAAGGCTGAAGAGCTGTTTGTTGCTCTCTGATTCCCCTCAACTTCAAAATGCATCTTACCTGATCTACCCCTTGTGGAGATCTCACATGTCAGTCGCTTGAAATATTCTGGCAGGTCAGCATAGTCATTTCCATAGGAGATGACTTTAATCCCCTTGTCCAGCATGTTTTCTCGAAGCTTTTTGAACTCATCTACGTCTCCTCTCCGAACCAGCATGAAATGTTCTAGGTCAGATTTATGCTTGACAGCCTCCAGGAAAAGGGCCTGGAAAGTGGTGTCATCCACAGTCCAGCCACAGCCCAGGAAAAGAAATGACTTGTTTTCGTAGAGTTTCTGAATCTCTCTCTTGAAGGAAAAAAATACAACATATTGACATTGTGAAGATACACACAAGGCAGGTCTGAAACAAGAAGGTCAGTGCTACACTGAGCAGACTGTGATGACCAATGCACCAAGACTTAAGTGGGCTGATAGGTCCCATCAAGGAGTGTGATCTCTTGCTTATTGCTATAATGTGATGATTGGTCTAAAATTTTATCTTTACCTGCCATTCTTCTGTAGGCTCTCTAATCAGGGTTTCATAGAGCTGCTATTGGTGTACTGGTCCAGTAGTTTATTTTTTACTTTTTATACATTTTTTGAGATGGAATCTCATTCTGTCATCTAGGCTGGAGTGTAGTGGTACAATCTTGGCTTATTGCAACCTCCACCTCCACCTCCGCAGTTCCAGCAATACTTATGCCACAGCCTCCTGAGTAGCTGGGATTACAGGCATACACCACCATACCCAGCTAATTTTTTTATGTTTACTAGAGTTGGGGTTTCGCCATGTTGGCCAGGCTGGTCTGGAACTCCTGACCTCAAGTGATCCATCTGCCTCGGCCTCCCAAAGTGCTAGGATTACAGGTGTGAGTCACTGCACCCGGCCAGTAGTTTACTTATTTTATTTTATTTTTGAGAGAGAGTCTCGCTCTGTCACCCAGGCTGGAGTGCAGTGCCATGGTCTTGGCTCACTGCAACCTCTACCTCCTGGGTTCAAGCGATTCTCCTGCCTCAGCCTCCCAAGTAGCTTGGGATTACAGGCACCCGCCACAACACCCGACTAATTTTTCTATTTTTAGCAGAGATGTTGGAGTTTCACCATGTTGGCCAGGCTGGTACTGAACTCCTGACCTCAAGTGACCCACCCTCCTTAGCCTCCCAAAGGGCTGGGATTACAGGAATAAGCCACCACACCTGGACTACTTTTTTTAGATTTATGTGTTCAGAGGTCATTAGGCAAAGAGCAGGTCTTCATATATCTTACTCCTTCCATTTCTGGGCCATATTTGCCTTTTTTGTCTTAAAAACTGAACCATGAATTACCAGAGAAGATAATTCAATCATTGGCATCGTCGGATTTGCTCAAGCAAAGGTGTCTGATACTTAGAACATCAGTATATGTATGTATGTATGTATGTATGTGTGTGTGTGTGTATATACATATATGTACACACAAAAAAAGTGGGTACACACACACAGACACAGAAATGAGTTTGCCTAAGATATCAATGGCAGAGATGGGTGCAGTTATAGTAGATGCTGGGAAAGAATGGGTAAAAAAAAAAAAAGTCCCTTGTGCTTTAGACAACATATTTTCTTGGTCTGTGTTTTGCCTCATCATGTAAAGTTGCTATTATTCTATGTGACCCAGTCCTGAAAGCATACAAGATTCTCAGAACTGGGGGCTAGTGAATACTTCTGGTTTGAACATGTTTATCTGAACAAGTCAAAAATGTGCATCCCAAAAGATCAATAAGCTTTTCACAAATAATAAATGTGAATAAGTGTGGTTAATTTAATATAAGCCCATTGCCATTTATACAAAATCTCTTTAGAATGTATACTCTAGGTTGGATGCGGTGGTTCACACCTGTAATCCTAGCACTTTGGGAGGCCAGGGTGGGCAGATCACGAGGTCAGGAGATCGAGCCCATCCTGCCTAACATGGTGAAACCCTGTCTCTACTAAAAATACAAAAAATTAGCCAGGCATGGTGGCACGTGCCTGTAGTCCCTGTAGTAGTGACTCGGGAGGCTGAGGCAGGAGAATTGCTTGAACCCGGGAGGTGGAGGTTGCAGTGAGCTGAGACAGAGGGAGACTCCATCTCTAAAAATAAAAATAAACAGAATGTATGCTCTAGTAGTGGTTGGTCTGTAAGAAGCTGCCTCAATTATTTCTGGCATAGAGAGAGCTATTAATAAACCAAATGGGCAGGGCATGGTGGCTCACGCCTGTTATCCCAGCACTTTGGGAGGCCAAGGTGGGCGGATTACAAGGTCAAGAGATAGAGACCATCCTGGCCAACATGGTGAAACCCTGTCTCTCCTAAAAATACAAAAATTAGCTGGTGTGGTGGTGCCCGCCTCCCAACTACTTGGGAGGCTGAGGTAGGAGAATTGCTTGAACCCGGGAGGCGGAGTTTGCAGTAAGCCGAGATTGTGCCATTGCACTCCATCCTGGGCAACAGAGCAAGACTCCATTTTGAAAAATAAAACAAAATAAATAAACCAAATGATCCAAATGATAATGAAGGGTACTAATGTATCCTTTGTATGTGAAGATGATGCCAATGATGGCAGGCCATCTGCTGGTTGTCAATTAAGTACAAACAAGGTTCGTAGGGTTTGACACTTTAAGAGAACTTCTACATTTCCTAGGACAGCATGCGCACCCACAAGTTAAGCACAGGAATAATGTCTGACTTTCCAATTTCTCTCCTTTTTTAGAGACAGGGTCTTGCTCTGTCACCCAAGCTGGAGTGCAGTGGCTCCAGTCACAGCTCACTACAGCCTTAAATTCCCAGTCTCAAGTGATCCTGCTGCCTCAGCCACCCAAGTAGCTGGGACAGTGTACACAATGATACCTAGCTAATTTTATTTTTTGTAAAGACAGAGCCTTGCTATGTTGCCCAGGCTGGTCTCGAACTCCTGGCCTCAAGCGATCCTCTCCCCTTGGCCTCCCAAAAAGTATTGGGATTATAGGCATGAGCCATTGCTCCTAGCCCCTGATCTTCTGTTTTCACTTAATGAAAAGAAGATGTTCCCCTTTAAGACCTATGGCATATTTAGAGAGACTTCCCAGGAAGGAGTTCCTGAGACAAGCAAGATCTGCCCCACTCACCATGACTTCAGTGTTCCTGAGCACGTTCTGATATCCCGCTGGATGAAGGACAATGCCACTAGGGTTGGTGTAGACTCCATGAATATGCAACACGCTCAGCTTCCGCTTCTCCTGAGCCCACTCTAGGACCTGCACAACACACATATAGCCCAACGAGCTTGGCAGGGCTGAGCACCTGTTTAAAGGTCACAATGGGCAAGAGGCTGTTTTGAAGACTAGACTTCTGATGTAACTCTCCAGCTTCATGATATAGGACAAGAATCAAAACCTGATGTAGTCTAGGTTTCCACTTCAGGAATGACTGTCAAGAGCAGCAAATTTGGTGATTTCTCTTTGAAAGTAAAAATCAAAAATTAGAATTTGTCATAATTTGCAGAAACAACAGGGACCCTTTGCACTGGTGACGTGCATGAGAGCTATGGACAACTGCTTCAGTGTTCGCCCCAGGAAATCAAGCCTCTGCATCCAGGCCCTTGTGTGACCCCTCACTGCAGTGACTCCAGGCTAATCACATGGCTTGCTTTTAGCCAATGGGGTACTAGCAAACACACACAAGCAGAAGCTTGGTAAGTGTTGGCACAAGAAGTCTTACTTCTCTTGTGTTACTTTTAGAATCCAGCTGCCATGTGAAGAAACTGAAGAAGCCTGGGCTAGCCTGCTATGACATATATGGCCTGGCCAACTGCTTGCACTGACAGACATGGAAGTTTGGTCCTCCTCTATCACTCAGCCCTAGTGTGGCCATCAGATGTCTGCAGGTATGTGAACAGGCTGTAAAAATCAGAAGAAATGCCGGCTGAGTCACTGAGCCCAGTTCAAATTGCTAATGTACTTTGTCATGGTGAGATAAGATATTTATTATTATAAGCCACAAAGTTTCAGTGCCATTACTTGTACAGCAATAGATAAGTGATAGAAAAATCATTTCAGTCACCTCTGAGGAACCTAAAAGGCTGCCAGTAAAGAACAATCATTTAGACGACAGTGAATGAAATAACCACCTGATTCCATGGCTCCGTTTTTCCAAGGACTGGAGACAGCATACATTTATTCTTATCATATTTTAAAGAAATAGGCTATGGATTAGGAAAGTAGCCAAGGGGCATAGAGATTTAGAATTTGAATGTTACTAGGCCCCATTCTAACTACGAATGTCTTTAACCAATATACTGCAATACTGCCCCTAATGTGGGCTAAAAATACAACAAAAATCTGGAGGCCTAAAGATGAAATGAGAAGGAAAACATCAAATCTGACAGATATCCTCAGCTTTTAAAAGGCCCTTATGCTTCTGATATCCATGAACACACTAGGTCATAATCTCTGGAAATTTTATCACAAACAGTGTAGAAGCTACTTGAGCTGCTAGTTTTAAAATTTCAATCATTTATCTGTTTGTTTGTTTATTTTCAGACAGAGTCTCACTCTGTCGCCCAGGCTGGAGTACAGTGGCACAATCTTGGCTCACTGCAACCTCTGCCTCCCGGGTTCAAGTGATTCTCCTGCCTACACCTCCTGAGTAACAAGTAACTGGGACTACAGGTGTGCACCACCACACCCAGCTAGGTTTTGTATTTTTAGTAGAGACTGGGTTTCACCATGTTGGCCAAGCTGGTTTCAACCTCAAGTGATCCACCTGCCTCAGCCACCCAAAATGCTGGGATTACAGGCGTGAGCCACCGTGCCCAGCCTATTTATTTATTTTTGAGACAGGCTCTTACTCTGTCACCCAGGCTGGAGTACAACAGCATGATCACAGCTCACTGTAGCCTTGACTTCCTCAGCTCAATTGATCCTCCTGCTTTAACCCCCCAAGTAGCTGGGAATAGCTGGGACCACAGGCACACACCACCATGCCCAGCTAATTTTTAAATTTTTTGTAGAGACAGGGTCTTGCTATGTTGCCCAGGCTGGTCTCGAACTATACTCAAGTGATCCTGCCATCTCAGTTTCCCAAAGTGCTGGGATTAGAGGCCTGAGCCGCCATGCTGAGCCTGATCATTTATTAATAAAAAAAAAAAAATTTACCAATCACCTAACTCCATCATATTTGAGACATGAGGGTTGTATCTGAGCTATGAGGGTAAGGAAGACCAACATGATAACTGTCCAAGTGAAGTTACTATTCCTATGGGGTAAGCAGTCAGAAAACAGATAAACAGCTAAGATAAAAACTGCGCCAGATGTGTGGCTCACGCCTGTAATCCTAGCACTTTGGGAGGCTGAGGCAGGCTGATCACCTGAGGTCAAAAGTTTGAGACCAGCCTGGCCAACATGTTGAAGCCCTGTCTCTACTAAAACTACAAAAGTTAGCCAGGCATGGTGGCAGGCACCTGTAATCTCATCTACTCAGGAGGCTGAGGTAGGAGAATTGCTTGAAACCAGGAGGAGGAGGTTGCAGTGAGCTGAGATTGCATCATTGAACTCCAGCCTGGGAGACAAGCGTGAAACTCTGTCTCAGAAAAAAGAAGAAAAAAAAGCCAAAAACACCACCAAAAACGGCAAGTTATACTAAGTGCTACAAAGGAAATGGACAAGAGACTGGATAAAAAAATAAGCATCCAATTTAGATAGGATGGTCAGAGAAAGTCTCTCAGGAGGTGATCCCTAAGTTGAGAGTTATAAATGAAGAAGGAGCTGAGCATACAGAACATGAGGGAGTAGGTGGAAGACATTTGGGCCAGAGAAAACTAGTCTTCCTGGGGCAACTTTTCTCTAAATTCAATTTGCTTTAAATCCTGCCTTCAACGTCAGCAAAACCACAAGAGTGGTATTACAACTACCACTCTGGCAGAGGCAATACTGTGGTACTGAATGCCAGTGGGCAAATCACTTATTTATTCAACTCTATTTAGCTGGGCTCTAAATTGGACACAAAGGCAGATTCCTGAGGAAAACAAATTATAGAATGAAAATTACAAAAATCAGAGAATAGGACAAATAAGACTTTAAAAACTCATTAGCTGACACACATCAACATCTATAATTCAATTATTATGGTAGGTACAGTATGGGCTATGCTAAAACAAGTCTTCGGAGGTTTCCACTAAACATTAACCTTAATTCAGCCATCGCTTGGCTTGGAAGGTGCTCTTCTAATCAGTATAAAGTAGTTTTCAGATATTTCCAATAGATGCCATAAAAAACATGTATCCTAAGAACTCTGAATCAGTATTATCAATATTACACCACTCAATATTGTCAAGTGCTAAAGAGATCTTACAGTTCAAATGACTTCCCCTAATCTTGCTTTAAAACTGGGTGAAATTATCAGAAGTCATAGATCTGAACACTTTTAAGTTCTATGCATTTTACTGTATATTGATTTGATCTTTAAAAAGAAAGAAAAATGAAAAACCAAAAATCCAACCAGGGAAAAAAATTTTCCTTTCTAGCTCTGTATAAATACCAATATACCAACTAGAAAACAGCTTTTCTGATGAAGATACAATCCACTAGCCTGAAGAAGGGATCAATGCTTTACTTTTTACCTTTTTCTCATCAGTAAGGTCAAGGGATTCAAGCTGTTTCCCTTGATCTGCTGCATACAGTTCCAGGAGATTATCAAAATTTGTAGTTAATACAAGGGCTCCATTTTCCATCAGGTGGAGAACTGACTGAAGTAGCTGTTTTCCAGAATCTTCCATTTTTGACTCCAAGTCATCAAATACTTCATATAAACAGTCCTTGAAAAATGTGGATCGAACATTACTGGTACGCTGAGAAAGGATTTGAAAAAAGAAAATCAGTCCAAAGTGCTTTGGTAAGTCACTTGTTTTAGTTACAGTAGTAAATTTTTAAAGAATATTTTGTATTCAAAACAGAGATAAAATATTATGTATCTCATAAGAATGTAATAAGGAAGATGAGCTGATACATGCCAAGTGCTTAGCACAATGCTTAGCATGGGGCAAGTGATCAACAAACACTACTATACTTACGCAAACAAGCGTAAGCTTCCTAAAATACGCCATTTTTACAGAATGAAGAAAACGAACATGGCCAAGGGATGTGAATTTACTGTTGGTATTAAAGGGAAGCTGGGGTATAAAGCAGAGCAACAACTACCCTCTCATTAGGCGCCAGGTAAGAAGGCAACACTTTCTGTTCATCTTTCCTTATTTAGGAAAACGCCACTGAAACACAGCCCTAATTTTGGTTTGGCATCTCCTTTTCTAATCCTAGGTGTTTGTACAGCTGTTCATGAATTTAGGAAAAAGTGCTTAACTTTTACATGCCATAATTCAGCAGTTTGTTCATAGGTTTATTATAAAGACTATCCAGTATACAAAAAGGTTAACATAAACAATTTAATCCATTTTTTAAATTAAAAATTTGTATTTTGCAACTGTTAAACACATCAAATAGCAATCACTTCTAAGAATCTCCATGTCTTGTTTGTTTGCTTTGCAGATGTGAGGTCTGGCTATGTGGCCCAGGTGAGTCTTGAATTCCTGGAGTCTCAAGTGATCCTCCCACCTCAGCCTCCCAAAGTATTGGATTTATAGGTATGAGTCACTTTTCCAGACCTCCTATTTCTTAACATATGGTTTATTTAAATAACTGCTTTTCAGGTTCATTTTGAACATATGTAAATATCCCTGAGTACTAATCAGGAACTATAATACCAACGTCAGGTGGGAAGCTGGCTTTATGACTGAAAAGACCAAGTGGCCCTTGGGACGAAGGGAATTCAAAATATCTGATCCCTAGCCTGTCCGTGAAATGCCACTTGCTAGGGTTTGAATTGGTCCCCTCAAGTTCATGTGTTGGAAACTTAACCCCAATGGAACTGTGTTGGGAGGTGGGACCTAATAAGAGGTAATCAGGTCACGAGGGCTGTGCCTTCATGAATTGATTGTCATTATTGAGGGAGTGGATTTGTTATCCTAAGTGTGTCGGTTATAAATGCGAGTCTGGGCTGGGCGCAGTGGCTCACACCTGTAATCCCAGCACTTTGGGAGGCTGAGCCAGATGGATCATGATGTCAAGAGACTGAGACCATCCTGGCCAACATGGTGAAACCCTGTCTCAACTAAAATTACAAAAATTAGCTGGGCATGGCGGCGCATGCCTGTAATTCCAGCTACCCGGGAGGCAGAGGCAGGTGAATCACTTGAACCTGGGAGGCAGAGGTTGCAGTGAGCCGAGATTGTGCCACTACACTCCAGCCTGCCATCAGAGCGAGACTCCCTCTCCAAAAATAAAAATAAAAAAAGCGAGTCTGGCCCTCTCTTGCTGTCCTTCTCTCCATGTACTACCTTCTGCCATGTTATATCCTAGCAAGAAGGCCTTTGCCAGATGTGGCTCCTCTATCTTGAACTTCTCACCTTCCAGAACTGAGCCAAATAAACTTCCATTGTGTATGTTTCTAACAGTGAAATGCTCAGATAAGGATCTGTTTCCATGGAACCACCTAAGCAGATTCAGAAAACATTTCAATTTGCCAAATTCTTTTCCTAATTTGTCCAAGTATTTTATAAAATAATCAGGTCTTTAATCATAACTATCAAATAAATAATAAATAAATGGAAATATTTTCACCATGAGCACAGAAGTGAAAGAGTCCTTCTGCCTGGTGAAGACGTGCTCATAGTTTCTCTGGGCTCTGTGGATCACCCTTCCTCTCTCATCTACCACTAGACAGGTTTTTCCATGTACTCCTGTTGTGAGTGGGTTCACAGATTCTCTTGAAGTGCTAAATAGATGGAACAACCTAGAGTTTATGTGGCTAAGGATATGGGTCATGGCTTTCAGCTTTTGTCCATTTTCATTACATCATTACTATAAATAATTATATCACATATTAATTAGGTACAGGCAACTAACTAGGGACAATGCAATTTAACTGGATGAACAATCTGATCAGAAGCAAACAGTGAAGAATCTGTAACTCTAGTTACCAACTTGTACTACATTCAAGAGTCAACTACTGGGCAAGGTGGCCCACGCCTGTAATCACAACACTTTAGGAGGCCAAGGCTAGAGGATCTTTTGAGCCCAGGAGTTTGAGACCTGCCTGGGTAACACAGCAAGACCCCATCTCTGCAAAAAAATTAAAAAGTCTGCCAAGTGTGGTGAGACATGCCTGTGGGCCCAGTTATTCCAATGGTTGAGATAGGAGGATTACTTGAGCCCAGAAGGTCGAGGCTGAATTGAGCCGTGATCGTAGCCACCGCACTTCAGCCTGGGCAACAGAGCAAGACCCTGTCTCAAAAAAAAACAACTACTACTACTATTGAAGGCCAGATACCTCTTTAGATTTGTTATAAAAAATATGGTGCTCCTTTCATGTCTACCCAAATCACAAATCCATTTGCCCTATGATCTAGCAGTCCCATGTATCCTACAAATACAATTTCAATCAAATGAAACAGCACATACAAGGTTATCATTGCCTTATTATTTGTAATAGCAGAAGACTGGAAACAAGCCAAGTATCCATATATAAGAGACCAGTATAGCTGAGTACCCATATACTGCAGAATGAGATGGAAAAATCTTCAAGCTATACTGTGAAGTAAAACAAATTGCAGAATATTATCTCTAGAATGCCATCTTTTGAGCTAGAGCTCGTAATATAAGAATAAATATAGTCCTCCTTGCATGTATCTTCAAAAAGAAACACTGGAAGGGTATATTAAAAAAAACTCATAAGAGTAGTGACCTATGAAAGGTGGGTTTTGGGAGAAGAGAAAGATAAAAGACCTATGTGGGAGTTAGAGGTCTTGATATGACACTTTTTAAATAGCGTTTGGACTTCTGCAATGTGTATAAACAATACCTATTCAAAAAAGCAAAATAAGTTGAAAATTAAATAAAGAATACAGTAACTTCCTTGGTTTTTATTACTAACCTTTTTGTGTTTTATAACTTCTTTTGTACTCTGACTCACACACACAATCAGTACATACTATATTTTAACACCAGTTTAATTATTACACACAGTTAAAAAGGTCTGGGTATACAATCACGTAATCATGGGTGTGGAACACATTTTCTTGCTTCTAAGAAAAAGAAATACAAAAGGTTAAATCCTGGGGGGGGAAAATCCAAGTCACTATTTTAGCTAAATATCTTTTAGTCCTATTTATGTTACTAAATCCTACATATCAACATAGGAAGGAAATATGCTTATGTAACTGCATTGACTTCCTCAGATTCAAAATAAGTTTTTCTGTTTTTTTGAGACAAGGTCTGGCTCTGTGACCAAGCTGGAGTATAGTGGCATGAACATGGCTCACTGCAACCTTGACCTGCTGGGCTCAAGCAATCTCCTGCCTCAGTCTCCTGAGTGGCTAGGACTGTAGGTGCACACCACCATGCATGCTACTTTTTAAATTTTTTGTAGAGATGGGTCTCACTATGTTGCCCGGGCTGTTCTCAAACTTCTGGCCTCAAGCGATCCTCCTGCCTCAGCCTCCTATGTAGGTGGGACCACAGGCATGTACCACCACACTTGGCTAATTTTAAAATTTTTGTAGAGGTAGGGGGTCTCACTTTGTTGCACAGGCTGGAAAGTTTTTTTCTCTTAAAGCAGATGACCCTAGAACTAAATTTCCCACCAGTAGCCTTTATAAGCAGAGACAAAGGAATGAAAACATAAACAGTAAGGTTCAATAGTCGAAAGGAAATGCCAAACTCCCACACAGCTACTAAGGAGCTTTCCCCGTTTATCCAAAACAGTGACTTTCATTTCCTTCTGCCTTGAAACTCAGTAAAAACAAGAAGCAAAAAACTAGTGTGGTGGCTGAAGCCTACAATCTCAGTTTTTGGGAAGCTGAGGCAGGAGGATCACTTGTGCCCAGGAGTTCAACACCAGCCTGGACAACAGAGGGGGACCCCATCACTATTTAAAAAAAGAAAAAAGAAAAAAACTCTGTTTCCTCCCCAGAGTTATTAACATTTCTACTGCATCTACTATGTGCCAGACATTTTATATACATTATCTCACCCATCCTTCACAATGCGACACAAGGAAGTAATATTCCAGTTTCACAGGTGCAAAAACAAATGTTGAGAAGTTAAAAAATGTGTGCAGGGCTCCAGTGCATTTAAGTGACAGATTCTGATTCTGAAACCCAAGCTCATTGCAGTGAATCTATGATCTCACTTCCCTGGTATATATTAAACTGGCTCAGTACATGGGCCTGTTAACCCTGCCACAGTACTGCTGAGTTTATACTATTAGATTTGTTTTCTTTTTCAGTATGGACATTTCCAAATGTACACAAAAGTTAGAAGAGTACATATAAAACAAAATATAACTCCAACATTTCTCACTTAAAAATACTAATTCCTTAATATTAGTGTTCAAGATTCCCCTAAATATATCACTTTTATTATCAATTTGTAATAGTTTTTTATATATTCTGGACACTAGATTTTTGTCAGATACGATCTGCAACTATTTCCTTCCATTCTGTGGGTTGTCATTTCATTCTTTTTTCTTTTCTAGAGATGCGGGTCTCACTATGTTGCATGGGCTTAGGTACAATGACATGATCATAGTTGACTGCAGCTTCAAACTCCTGGGATCAAGTGATCCTCCTATCTTAGCCTCCCGAGTAGTTGGGATTACAGGTGCAAGCCACTGTGCCTGGCTCTCTTTTCACTTTCTTGATGATAACCATTACAATACTTAAGTTTCAAACTCTGATCCTGTCCAATTTATCTAGTTTTCTTCTGTTGGTTATGCTTTCAGTGTCAGATCTAAGAATTCTTTGCCATGCTACCTTAATTACTGTGGCTTTGTAGTAAGCTTTGAAATAAAAAAAATGTGTGTCTCCCTACTTTGTTCTTTTTCAAGACTGTTTTGGCTTCCCTAGGTCCCTTATAATTCCATATGAAGTTTTATTTATTTTTTTTTAGAGACAGGGTCTCACTATGTTGCCCAGGCTGGAGTGCAGTGGCTATTCACAGACACGATCCCACTACTGATCAGCATGGAAGTTTTGACGTGCTCTATTTCCAACCTGGGTTGATTCACCTCTCCTTAAGCAAACTGGTGGTGCCCTGCTCCTGGGAGCCCAGAACTCCATGCCTCAAACACTCCAGCAATCCTCCTGCTTCAGCCTCCCAAGTAGCTGGGACTACAGGTGCACGCCATGGTGCCTGGCTCCATATGAATTTTAAATCGGTTTGTCAATTTCTACAAAATCGGCAGCTGGGATCCTAACGGGGACTGTGCCTAATCTGTAGACTAATTTGCAGAGTATTCCATCTTAATAATATTAAGAGTTTTGATCCATGAACACGGCATGTCTTTCCATTTCTTTAGATTTTCTTTCATTTCTTTAAATGTTTCATAGTTTTCAAACTGTTGAAGTTCTGCACTTTTTTTTGAGACAGAGTTTTGCTCTTGTTGCCCACGTTGCAGTCCAATGGTGCAATCTCGACTCACTGTAACCTCCGCCTCCTAGGTTCAAGTCATTCTCCTGCCTCAGCCTCCAGAGTAACTGGGATTACAGGCGCCCACCACCATGCCCAGCTAATTTTTGTATTTTTAGTAGAAACTGGGTTTCACCATGTTGACCAGGCTGGTCTCAAACTCCTGACTTCAGGTGATCCACCTGCCTCAGGCTCTCAGGAGTGCTGGGACTACAGGTGTGAGCCACCACGCCCGGCCTCTACACTTCTTTTGTTAAATTTATTCCTATTTTATTGTTTTTGATGCTAAGTGGAAAACTTTTTAATATTTTAGTATTGTTCATTGCAAGTGTATAAAAATACTATCTTTATATATTGATCCTGGATCCTCCAACCTTGCTGAACTTGTTAGTTCTAACAGAGGATAACCTAGGATTTTCTATAGATAAGAAATCTCATCTGCAAACAGAGGCAGTTTACTTCTTCCTTTCCAATATGGATTTCCAATATGGATTCTTTTTCTTCTCGCCTAATTGCCCAGTCTGGAACATCCAGCACAATGTTGGACAGGAGTGGAGTGGGCAAACAGCCTTGTCTTGTTGCTGATCTTAGTGGAAAAATGCAGTCTTTCAGCATTAAGTATGCTATCTGTGAGTTTCATATATATATTATGTTGAGGTAGTTTCCTTCTACTGTTTGCTATTATTTCTTCATCTGTAGAGTGTGTTTTGTTTTTAATTATAAAAGAGTGTTGAATTTTACTAACATGCTTTTTCTGCACCTACTGAGAAAATCATGCAGTTTTGTCTTTTCATTCTATTGATATGATGTATTATAATGATATGCAGGGGTTTTTTTTGTTTTTTTGAGATGGAGTCTCGCTTTATTGTCCAGGCTGGAGTGCAGTGGTGCAATCTTGGCTCACTGCAGTTTCTGCCTCCTGGGTTTCAGAAATTCTCCTGCCTCAGCTTCCCAGGTAGCTGGGATTACAGGCACGTGCCACCACATCTGGCTAATTTTTGTATTTTTAGTAGAGACGAGGTTTTGCCATGTTAGCCAGGCTGGTTTCGAACTCCTAACCTCGGGTGATCCGCCTGCCTCAGCCTCCCAAAGTGCTAGGATTACAGGCGTGAGCCACCGCACCTGGCCTGATGTCAAATCAACCTTTCATTCCCCAGAAGCCTCTGATTTCCTCATGGGTACTGCATTCAGTCTGGTTGTACTTTGTTGAGGATTTTTGTGTCCATGCTCCTAAGAGATCTGGGCTGCTATGTACTTTTCTTTTCTTTATTTTTTGGAGACAGAATCTCACACTGTCGTCTGGGCTAGAGTGCAGTGGTGCGATCTCAGCTTAACTGCAACCTCCACCTCCCAGGTTCAAGTGATTCTCCTGCCTCAGCCTCTCAAGTAGCTAGGATTACAGGTGCCCGCCATCATGCCTGGCTGATTTTCATTTTTAGTAGAGACAAGCTTTCACTATGTTGGCCAGGCTGGTCTTGAATGTCTGACTTCGTGATCCACCCGCCTCGGCCTCTCAAAGTGTTGGGATTACAGGCGTGAGCCACCACGCCCAGCCTTTTTTTTTTTTCAGAGAGAGACAGGGTCTTGCTCTGTCACCAAGACTGGAATGCAGTAGCATGATTATAGCTCAGTTCAGTATCAAACTCCAGGGCTCAAGCAATCCCTGTGCCTCATCCTTCCAAAGTGTTGGGCTTATAGGCGTGAAACACTGCTTTTAGTCATTTTCATTTTTTCTGATGTCTTTTGTTTGGTTTTGTTATCAGGATAATAACTGGCCTCATACAATGAGGTAGAAGTACTCCCTCCTACTCTACTTTTTAGAGTAGTTTGGGAAGAATTTCTTCTAGCCCTGTTAAGCAATAATCTGCTTTCTGCTCTACGGATTTGCCTATTCTGGACATTTTATATAAATGGAATCATGCCATATATGTCCTTTTGTGTCTGGCTTCTTTTACTTAATGTTTTCAAGATTCATCCATGTTGTAGTATGGATCAGTACTTCATTCCTTTTTATGGCCAATTAACATTATATGGATAGACATTTTGTTTATCCGTTCAGGAGCTAGACATTTGACTTGTTTTCACTCTTTTCGCTATTATGAATAATGGTGCTATGAACATGAGTGTACAATTATTGAATGAATATGCTTTCCATTCTTTTGGGTATATACTTAAGAGTGCAATTGCTGTGTCATATAATCACTGTTTAACTTTCTGAGGAACTGCCAATCTGCCATCTGTTTTCCAAAGCAACTGCATCACTTTACATTCCCACAAGGGTTCCAATTTCTCCATATCCTTAGAACACTTATTACTGTCTTCTTGGTTCTAGTCATCCCAGTGGGTGTGAAATGGTTTTAAAGAGTTCATGGAATCTCTACTTCATACCCTTTACAAATATTAAAAATGGACCTAAATATGATACCTAAAACTTTAAAACTCTTAAAAGAAAATACAGGTGCGCTTATTGGCCATTTGTATATCTTCTTTGGAGAAATGTCTATTCAACTACATTGTTATTTAAAAACTGAATTAATTTACCTTTTTATTAAGTTGCTATAGCTCTTTATATATTCTGGATATTATACCCCATCAGATATGTGATTTGCTAATATTTTCTCATTCTGGGAACTATCTTTCACATTTTTTTTTGGCAGAGACAGGGTCTCACTATGTTGTCTAGGTCGGTCTCGAACTCATGGCCTCAAGCAATTTTCCTGTCTTGGCTTCCCAAAGTGCTGGGATTACAGGCATGAGCCACCATGCCCAGCTCACTTTCTTGACAGTGTCCTTTGAGCCTAACAGTTTTTAACTTTGGAGAAGTCCAGTTTATCTATATACATATATTTTTTTTAGTTTTTTGCGTTTTTGGTGTCATGTCTAAAAAACCACTGCCAGATCCAGTCATAAAATTTTAAACCTGTATTTTCTTCTAAGAGTTTTACAGTTTTAGATATCATATTTAGGTCTTTGATCCATTTTTAATATTCGTAAAGGGTATGAAGTGGAGATTCCATGAACTCTTTAAAACCCCATTAATTCATTTTTTTTTTTAAGATGGAGTCTTGCTGTATTGCCCAGGCTGCAATGCAGTGGCATGATCTTGGCTTACAGCAACCTCTACCTTCTGGGTTCAAGCCACTCTCCTGCCTCAGCCTCTCGAGCAGCTGGGATTACAGGTGCCCGCCACCACACCATGCCCGGCCCAGAATCCTGATTTTTAAGAAATTTTTAAGATAGGCCGGGCACAGTGGCTCATGCCTGTAATCCCAGCACTTTGTGAGGCTGAGGTGGGCAGATCACTTGAGGTCAGGAGTTCGAGACCAACCTGACCAAGATGGTGAAACCCTGTCTCTACAAAAATACAAAAATTAGCTGGGCATAGTGGCACACACCTGTAATCCCAGCTACTCAGGGGGCTGAGATAGGAGAATCGCTTGAACCCAGGAGACGGAGGTTGCAGTGAGACAAGATTGAGCTACTGAACTCTAGCCTGGGCAACAGAGGGAGACTGTGTCTCAAAAAAAAAAAAATTAAGACAAAGCAAGACAGGGAGTCCTCTTATCCAACTCAGTTTGGCAAAATAAGGTACAATTCCTTATAAATATTTTGAGTTACTGCCTCTAAAAAGAACATTAAGAACTGGTTTTGTTTCATCCATAAAATAATATTATCCCCAATCTTTGTGGGGTTCCATATAAGGCATGGATGCCACAGAACACAGCTTTTATAGTAGCAAATGTAGAAAAAGTAAATTCAACACAGTAGTAATTTGTACCCTCTCATAGATACACAGTGAAATGGGGTTAAGACAATTACCCTGAATGGAGTCCATAAATAGACATGGTGCAGAAGAGCCAAATCTTATGCAAACTTACAAGCTGTAAATGAATATCCATGTTATATTTGGCATGCTAGTTGTGACGGCCAAATCATGCTAGTTATGATAGTCAAATTTTAGGAAATTTCAAATACCGTGGCACATATGAGGGTACTCACAGGAGAGAGTTTCTGGATCAGGTCGTGGGCAACATGGACAAGGTTCTTGTCTTCATGGAGACATTTCTGAAACTTTTTACTCTCCTCATCTTCTAAAAGATCAAAATCAATAGCAGCATCCAGTAAGGCCTGAATTAACCCCTTCCAGGATTTGAGGGCTGGAACTTGGGGTGCAACTGCAGCACTGATGCCTGTTCCAATCACTAGCACAAGTTCTTGAGGCTTCTTAGTTTTTAAGCTTGGAAGCAGCTTCCTAAAAAACCAGAACAAATATGAGGCACACAGAAAGACTGCCTGACTAAAGTTATAGTTTTTAGCTAACTTTTATAATTGCAGAGATGACCAATACCAGTTTTTGACACTTTTCCAAAGCAGTTTAAAGAAAACGACCAGAATATTGTGTCAGTGCTTGCTGAAAAATGAGTACTAAACCTATTTTAGGAATTCTAAAACCAATCTTAAAATCAGTTTCCTGCTTCATAGTCCCTCTTTCAACCTAAGAAATTCCACTAATATTAGGAAAAGATCCAAATAAATTACAGCTCAGCTGAGTTCTGCCAACTAAACTATACTTTAAACCAATGTTAAATTTCAAAAGAACACATTTGATTTGTACTCTAGAAAAAGAGAAAAGAACCTCAGGACAAAGTAAATTCCTATTACTGAGAAAAGTAAAACAGGAGATGAAAGAAAGGCAATAAAAAATTTAACTCCAAATTTTGTAAACACTATCCTCAGGCAAAAAAAAAAAAAAAAAAAAAAAAAAAAAAAAAAAAAAAAAAAAAAAAAAAAAAAAAAAAAAAAAAAAAAAAAAAAAGAGAAGAAAAAGTGGCCAATAGAATTCTGAAAACACAGGAGCCCCACATACCTAAATAAAGACGTCACTATTCAACAGACATGACAAAAAGTGAAAAACATTCCTTTCTTACCATGATAAGCATAGAGAGATTTCTCTGTTCTGAGGCCCATATGTGAGATAGAATGGGTACAAGTTTTAGCTTTTCGTTCCCTTCTCTTTCATTCTGGAGACTATCCCCGCTCAAATGTTCCTTTACTTTAATTTTTGCTGATGGCATGTTCCCCTCTCCCGAAAACTGCTTTTCCCAATCTTTTTGTCCAAATAATAAAATGGAGAGGATCAGCATTTTGGCATAACCCAAGAAAGGAATAGTACTTTCAAGCCTTGGGAAACCTAGTTTTGGGGACACAGCCTCTAAAATTACTTTCTCTATTCCAAGCTTCTGCATTCAGTCATTCAACAAATATGAAAAACCGAGGCCAGGTGCCTGTAATTCCAACACTTTGGGAGGCCAAGGCAGGTGGAACACTTGAAGTCAGGGGTTCGAGACTAGGCTGGCCAATGTGGTGAAACCCCATGTCTACTAAGAATACAAAAATTAGCTGGGCATGGTGGTATGTGCCTGTGTCCCAGCTACTTGGGAGGCTGAGGCAGGAAAGAAAAACTGGTATGTAACAGACACTATGGCAGTCACTAGTGACATATCTATGAACAAAATGGAGTCCCTGATCTTGAAAGGTTAGTCCACTAGAAAAAACATAGATATTGGAAGCAAATGATGAAAAATGAGTTTCATTCAGAGCATTCAAGATAGTCAAGCATACACAAATACACATACACAAATATACACGCACATAGAAAATTTCTAGGAGTCTCAAGATCTCTAAATAGTGGTTAAGTGGGATAGAGGAGAATAAGGACTTTTTTAGTTTTCATTTTATACTGTTGTACTATATGATTTTTTTAAATAACATATGGATTTGAGCTATAATTCTTCCTAATTAAGACCTCCAGTTTGGTGAGGTACAGTGGTTCATACCTGTAATCTCAGCACTTTAGGAGGCTGAGCTTGAGCCCAGGAGTTCAAGACCAGCCTAGGTAACTTAGTGAGACCCCATCCCTACCAAAGCAAAAAAAGAAAAAGAAAAAGAAAAAAGGAAAAGAAAAAGTACATTAGGCACTCTGTAGTCCCAGCTACTTGGGAGGCTAAGTTCATGGGAGAATCGCTTGAGCCCAGGAGGTTGAGGTTGCAGTGAGCTGTGTTTGTGCCACTGCATTCCAGCTTGGGTGACAGAACAAGACTCTGTCTCAAAAAAAAGGCTTCCAGTTAAAAACAAAAAAATTTAACAATTGTGTTTTGTTATTGTTTCTTCGTAAACCACTAAATAACAGTCACTTTTTTTTTAGTAGGTATACATACCTAAAAAGTAGGCTAGGTAAAGATAACAGCAGACAACAGAGGTCAAAGGGCAACAAAGGTAAAAGGGCAACAAAATTTTACAAATTGTAATGCAAAAGCCGATTCCCTTGGTAGAATTTTGGGAATGTTCAGGTACATCTGAAGATAGAGGGGCTAGTGGGGCTAAAACAGGAGAATCAGTTACAAGCCTTTAAGAGTTGCAACTTAAAGTTGCAACTTAAGAGAAGCAGACTGGAGGTTTCCCTTCTGCAGAGGTTGACCAGAGGACTATATTTGAGAACACTGCACACAGCTGAGGGTGAGGATCAAGTAAAAGTCTGTATATAAAATATAAGATTTCCCCCAACTCTCCCCATAGGAAGCTTTTCAGACACTAGGAATCAACCCTGTACCTGTACCCCACACCCCATCTAGTCAGGAAATGAGAAGGATTTCTCTTTCAGGAAAATGGCCAATATGAGATGAAAAACATGTAGATTCTGATAAGTGGGAATTCCTTAACTCTACATAGAGTCTGACTAAGCCCCTTGTTTATGTACACACAAATTCTCCAATTAGCTTTTTTTTTTTTTTTTTTTTTTGAGATGGAATCTCCCTTTCTTGCCCAGGCTGGAGTGCAGTGGCGCAATTGCAGCTCACTGCAACCTCCAACTCCAGGGTTCAAGCTATTCTCCTGCCTCAGCAACCCAAGTAGCTGGGACTACAGGCATGTGCCACCACGCCCAGCAAATTTTTGTATTTTTAGTAGGGACGGGGTTTCACCATGGTGGCCAGGCTGGTCTCAAACTCCTGACCTCAACTGATCCACCTGCCTCGGCCTCCCAAAGTGGTGGGATTACAGGTGTGAGCCACCATGCCCGGCCTCTTCAATTGGCTTTTTAGTGTTTTCTCTTAAAAATGGGCAGACAGACAAGGGTCACCTCACATTTGAGGAAAGGTCCCGACATACCAGTTACATCAAACAAACTAGCAGGTAGAGAGGAATTTAAAGGAAATAAGAGACACTATGGGAAAGAGAAAAAAAAAAAAATTAAAAGGAAACAATGATATCCTCACATAGATTTTAAAAAATTGGCCAGGTCGGGTGGCTCATGCCTGTAATCTCAGCACTTTGGGAGACCGAGGCAGGAAGATCACTTGAGGTCAGGAGTTTGAGACCAGCCTGGCCAACAGGGTGAAACCCTGTCTCTACTTTAAAAAAAAATACAAAAATTAGCTGGACATGGAGGTGCACACTTGTAATCCCAGCTACTCAGGAGGCTGAGGCAGAAGAATCACTTGAACCCAGGAGGCAGAGGTTGCAGTGAGCTGAGATCACATCATTGCACTCCACCCTGGGTGAAAGAGCAAGACTCCATCTCAAACTGCATCTGTGAAACATAAAAAGAGTGTTATGAAAAACAAACAGGAAAACAAGAAGACTTCATAAATTAAAAATATAACAACAGAAATTTTTAAATCCACAAGATAAAACAGAGAAAACCTTAGAGAAAGCAAAATTTTAAAAAACGAGAAGGGAGAGAAAAATCAAGAAACATGTAAGACTTAATCCAAGAAGTCTAACATCTGAATAACAAGAATATTTTTTAAAAATATGGAATATTTCTAAAAATATTGTAATGGAAAATATCAAATAAGTAATACATGTCAACTTCTCCAAAGTGAAGGTACTAGTTGCCAGCTTTAAAGAGCTGTCCAGTGTTCAGATTCATATTAGAAGATACATCACTGTGAAATTTCAGGTTACTGAGAATAAAGTAATGATCCTTAAAAGTTTCTAATGGACAAAAAAAAAAAAAGGGAAAAAAGGTCATATAATACAAAGAATTGGGAATCAGAACAGAGTGGCTATTTTGGCAGAAATATTTAGATGTTAGCAGAGAATGAATGAGATACCAAAAATTCTATACTCAATCAAACCATCAAATTATTGTAAGTGTATGATAAAGACATTTTCAAATATGTTCAAAAAGTTTTCTCCTATGGATCTTTACTTAGGCTATGCAAGGATATGCTTCAGAAAAATGAAGGAGTGCACCAAAAAAGAAGACATGAGATCCAGCAAACAGAAGACGGATACAGGAGAGATGTAAAGGAAATTATCAGGATGATGGGAAAGGGAAATACCAAATATCAGCAATGCAACAGGCCTGGAGAACAAGAATCCAGAGTGGACTAGCGTCCAGAGGGAAGAATCCATGGCACAAACTAGCAGGTTACTGGTATGTTTCAGTATAGCTAGGAGATTTATTCTTCTGTCAGATCATTTGAAAATACATTGAAAGCAAGCAATCAAACAAACAAAAAGACAGTCTTTAACAACACAAGTGAAAAAAATGGGCAACAAAGGAAATATAACCGTTACGCATTAGGCTCAGCTCTGAATACTATTTATACAGTCATAATAATGTAAATATTAAAAGTGGATTGAACCAAACACTGTTATATAAACATACAAGGACATGGGGAGAGTGTGTGGAGCGGCCATACAGGGGGAGGAGTCATGAGAGCAAAGTGGTCCTTATATTCCATGTTTGGAAATCAATAAAACCAAAAAACTAAAAAGCAGCAAGATATATATATATAATTTTAAAATATGGATGTCAACATTAGAAGAAACAGATAAAGTTGAAAGTGATTATCTCTGAGGAGGGGTGGCCTTTGAAATACTGATTTTTAAAAACTATGTACCTGTATTACCTTGATAAAAAATAAAAATTAATTTTTTATATGAAAATCAATACTGATTAGTGAAAACAACTGATATAGAGGGTAAATTGGCTATTTTTCTTTCTCTCCCATTAATGGTAACTTACTCTGTTCTCTGATTCCTTTCTCTTATTTACCTGGGCTTTTTGGTAGGGGGTGCGCCATCATTGAAGAATCCAAAAATCTCGTCTATATCAGAGGCCTGGCTCCCTGTAGAAGCCATCCAGTTTCTAAAATAGATTAAACACCACAGACCACAATTAGATCTGTAAAGTATACCATTCAAAATAGCACATACATTAAACAATTTTAAAATGCTGTATACCCTTAAAGGTGTTTTGGAGGTGCCCCTACTTAGCAGAAATTTGTTAATTAATGAACAGTCCAAACAAGGAATTAAATTAGTCTAAAAGAAGTAACCTAGAAGTTAAAGGACTTTGGTGCTCCACACTACTATCTTGCTTTTGTTTCTGAAGGCCTGCCCCCAAGCTCCCACCAAACAATGTCAACTCAAGTCAATTACTGGCCATCACTTTGCAGAACTTAAGAAATACCAGTTATTCTCCCATAAGATGAGTTTGTGGAAGGCTCAGGGGATAAAAACCACCCACAGATAAGTGTGTTAATAGTCCCCAATTATCCACTTACTCTCAGCTGAAGAAATTGAGTTAAGAATGGATCAATACTAATTTGCTGAATAACAGACATTCCCTGTTGTTGGACAATGGTGACCTCACAGCCAGTGGGGCATGTCTCTCTAAACATGAAGTGGACTTTAAATGAAGCCACTGTGATAACTGGTAAAAGTATTATCAAGCAAAGATGTATGAAAAATGGTCAATTATGTTCAAGTGCTGGAATAACTGGCAAAAGTAAATAATTACCATGGATTAGAATGAATACTATAAAGTTTTAATTGCTCAAAATTTTAGCAAACTTGCTAAATCTAAAAACTGAATTTAAAAATAGCAATAATATTTTAAGCATACACAATATAGAAGACAATACATACTACCACCATATGGGGTGTTTTAGTACATTCCATCGCCAACATACAGAACTGAATTACTAATAATTATTGGAAGTTTACTGTCTTATTAGAAAGCCCTTTTCTTTTTTTTGATACCAGGTCTTGCTCTGTTATCCATGCTCAAGTACAATGGCACCTTCTTGGCTCACTGCAGCCTCAGCCTCCCAGGCTCAAGCGATCAACCCACCTCAGCCTCTCCAGTGCCTGGGACTCCAGGCATGTGCTACCACATCTGGTGAAATTTTGTATTTTTTGCAGAGAGAGGCTTTTGCCATGTTGCCCAGCTGGTCTTGAACTCCTCAGCTCAAGTAATCCTCCAGCCTTGGCCTCCCAAAATGTTGGGATTACAGGCATGAGCCACTGCACCTGGCCCAGAAAAAGCTTTTTCCCTTTATTAAAACATTAACATTTTCTCAAATAATTTTTTGTGGTAAACAGAAGGCTCACTTCCTCACCCCACAGTCCATCACACATAGTGGAATTCTTCTTTAATATCATAATCATAAGGAATATAGAAATAATAAAATCACAGTAGTGAGTTAGGAAGTAGATCATCTTTCTAGTCAAATCTTTGATTCTGTTGGTAAGAAAGCTGGGACTCAGAAGATTGATGAGCCACTTATCTCAGTAAATCTTGCCTTAATCCAATCATGTGGGATTATTTTTGAGACAGAGTTTCACTCTTGTTGCCCAGGCTCAAGTGCAATGGTGCGATCTCAGCTCACTGCAACCTCCGCCTCCTGGGTTTAAGTGATTTTTCTGCCTCAGCCTCCCAAGTAGCTGCGATTACAGGAATGTGCCACCATGCCTGGCTAATTTTGTATCTCTAGTAGAGATGAGGTTTCTCCATACTGGTCAGGCTGGTCTCAAACTGTTGACCTCAGGTGATCTGCCCATCTCAGCCTCCCAAAGTGCTGGGATTACAGGTGTGAGCCACCACTCCCAGCCGAGTTTTCATTTTTGTGGTACTTGCTATGTATAGCAGAAGTGGAAAATGTTTTTCTGCCACAAGAAAACAAAGTCAATTACCTGTGGCAGTGTCTTCATTACTTCAATTACTGCTAAGCCACTGAGAAATCCTTCAAGGCCAATAGAGTACAGCATAATAAAAGTCAATACTTGGTAAAAGCTGAGAAAAGTAACAGTGATCTCATGAACAGAAATGCTAAGGCTGAAGTCTTCATATGAGAGAACACTTGTACTTTGAAATCTGTCAGCTTGGCAGGAAATAAAATGCTTATATCCCTGGTGGATGGAAAAGGGAAAAAGGCGCATGTTCTAGAAAAAAAAAAATCCAAAAAAAACATGGTAAAAGGACAAGAAAAAAGAACTGGTTATCCAAATGAAATTAAGTTTGTACACAGCAGAAGACCTGTGGACTTGGAAACCTCAAAGAACCCCAGCAGCTCTTGTTTTCATAGCATCTTGGTGCTAAAAAGACAGTAAGCACTGGGCTTTCCTTCACTGGAGAATCAGAGTGAGGCCTCCCAGACCACCTTCCTCATTCTGAGCCAAGTTTCTCCTGTGTCTCTAGTGCATAGTCCTCAACTCAAACAAGTGACATGCCAGAAGGAGCTCAGAGTAATACACGTGGGTATATTTGCAGATGGAATCAATCAAATGGAAGGAAAAATTCTAATTTAAAAGGATTTTGCCTGGAAATAAAAGATCTACAATTACCAGCTTGAGAAAGTGGTACGTTTCTTGCCGTAAAACAATCGGCTGTATTTACAGCAAGTTTCCTCTACCCCCTTTTAAATAAAACAGTGACTGGAATAAAGAATGGATTACTTATCTAGCATAAACACAGAAAAGGGTTAATTTCATTTCTTAAGGGAAAAGAATCATCCTCTGACTTGAAAAGATCCTCTGACTTGAAAAGAAACCAAACCTTTCTAATTGTGGCTCTTGGACTAATTCCAACATATCTGGGTTTTTATCAACTATCAGGTTTGGAAGGAAAGAAAAGATACCCAGTGTAAAGTACCACAAAAGAGTACTACTCAACAAGCTTTCTGATAATTAACAAATTAAATAAAATAGTAAATACTTTCGTTGGGTGGTTGATGAATTCGGTTCCGTATGTACACTGCAGACTTTCCCATCAGTGGATAAAGCAAACAAGCTCACTGTTTCCTTCATCTCAGCATGCAGAGAGACAGGAATCATGTCTAGCTGTGCCAATATCTGATTCCTCTGTGGATCCCAGTCTTGAAACATTTCCTCTATCTATGGTGAACTTGATCAGCTCCTACTTTTATCCCTTAGCATGCCTGACACCCTCTCCCTACTGTCAGATAAGATCTATAGCACACTCATTTCCTGAACATGTGCTTTAACAGTGACTGATGAAATGCCAGACTGATGCCACTTATTCTTGCCATTTTTCCAGCAAACAACGGCCCCTATCTGAATAATGTAAGGAGAAGGACCTCACCAGAGGAAAGGTTTCTGAAAGACCTTAAGGATTGAGAAGAATAACCCCAAATTCTAGAATGCCCTTTAACTTAAGCCCCCAAATAAACCATACTGGCATTCCAGGTTAGAGCTCAGATGTTGGTTGTTATTTTCTATTATAAAGCTAAAGTAATGCATATGTCTAGATAGGGAACAAAAGTGTTTCAAGAAGAAACAATGAACGAATTAAAACCTAATTTGAATTAGAAGTTCGTGACTGGAGGTGATTTTACCGTGCAAAGAATGGTAACTTCTTTCTTTGTCACTGCTTTTCCTCCTGTGCAGCTTCTGAGAAGGTATATCCTGAAAATAATGACACATGTTGCTAAGGAAGGGGACTTTAAAAATACCAAATATTTCCCAGAGATCAAGTAGTATGATCATATAAACAATTCCATCACAAATGGCAGAAGTTAGTTCATTAAAAATGAAATCAAGTAACTCTTTAAGGGCAAGATAACTCTTTAAGGACTCTAGGGAGTACTTAACAATTGAATTTCTACTATGAAAATCGTGTGGGTTACCTATAGGAAATACCCTCAGCTTACTTTTATGCCAACAGAGTAAACACAATATACTGTGTACAAATGCAGATTTTTCCAAGTCTGGAGCATTCCAGAAGATGCCACTATTATACAGGATATTCTCTATGAGTTCAAATTTGACAAGTCTTAATGAAGGGAAGACTTTTCTGTCATAAAAATCAAAATAGGCTGGGACACGGTGGCATGCGCCTATAATCCCAGCTACTCAGGAGGCTGAGGCAGGAGAATCTCTTGAAGCTGCGGAGCGGAAGTTGCAGTGAGCCGAGATTGCACCACTGCACTCCAGCCTAGGTAACAGAGCGAGACTCTGTCTCAAAAAAAAAAGAAAAAAATCAAAATGGGCTGGGTGCAGTGGCTCGCACCTGTAATCCCAGCACCTTGGAAGGCCGAGGCAGGAGGATCACTGGAGCTCAGGAGTTCGAGATCAGCCTGGCCAACATGGCAAAACCCTGTCTCTACCAAAAATACAAAAATTAGCCAGGTGTGGTAGTGCGTGCCTGTGGTTCCAGCTACTCAGGAGGCTGAGTTGGGATGATCACTGGAGCCTGGGAAGTCAAGGCTGCAGTGAGCCATGATCATGCCACTGCACTCCAGCCTTTATTTATTTATCTCATAAATAAATAACAAATTTTGAAAATTAAAAATTTTACGATTAAAAACCCTCAAGTGTAACTGAATGTCCATAGTGATGAAGTGAATTCACTTGCCTACACCAGGTGAAAAGTCTTGGAGGTCCCCATGCTGTGCGAATGGAATCCAAAACCCATCAATAGCAAAACCAAGAGCAGTAGAATATGAAAGATACAAAGTAGATCTGTGTTACCATTTTTTTTTTTTTTTTGAGACAGAGTCTTGCTCTGTCGCCAGATGCCAGGCTGGAGTGCAGTGGCATGATCATGGCTCACCGTAATCTCCGCTCACTGCAATCTCTGCCTCCTGGGTTCAAGCAATTCTCCTGCCTCAGCCTCCCGAGTAGCTGGGACTCTAGGCACGTGCCACCACACCCAACTAATTTTTGTTTTTTTTTTTTTTTTTTCAGTAGAGACAGGGTTTCACCATGTTGACCACGATGGTCTTGATCTCTTGACCTCGTGATCCGCCCGCCTCGGCCTCCCAAAGTGCTGAGATTACAGGCATGAGCCACCGCACCTGGCCTACAGTTATTTTTAGCATTAAAAGGAAAATAAATGTTTTACAACATTAAGAGAAACAAAAAAAGTCACTCGAGTTCACATCATTAATCATTACACAATTACTTTTGAGATTCAAGTGTACAATATTTTACAGATATAATGGATTAAAAATTGAATAAACACCCATCGTAGGTTCTTAATTATATATAAAACCCAATTATCAGAGTATGAACTAAAGAGGGATTTAAGAATAAGCTTGGTTTGAGCGCATTCAATTTCTCTCTTTTAATTTGTCATTCAACAGTTAATAAATGTAAGTCTACTAAATACTAGGTTTCTTTGTTTTCTTTTGTTTTTTCTTGGACAGGGTCTCACGTGATCACCCAGGCACGATCATGGCTCACTGCAGCCTCGACTTCCAGGCTTCGTGATCCTCCCACCTCAGCCTTTCAGGCAGCTGGGACTACAGGTACATACCACCATGCCCAGCTAATTTTTTGTATTTTTTTTTTTTTGTAGACACGAGGTTTCACCATGTTGTCCAGGTTGGTCTTGAACTCTCAGGCTCAAGTGATCCACCCACCTCAATTTCTCAAAGTGCTGTGGTTACAGGTGTTAGCCACTGCACCTGGCCAATGCTAGGCTCTTAACCTTCCCATTTAGAATGGCAACAGAACTGGAGGCCGGAAGAGGTAGTTGTATTTCCTTTTAAAGAAAAAGAAAGCAGACTAGTAGATGTGGGGGTGATCTATATGCAGTCCTGCCTGGAGGAAGGAGAGAAAGGGCCTGTTAAATTTCTCAAGGGCCTTTCTAACTCACAGTGATATGAACTCAGACCATTTTCCTTTTTGGCTGCAAGAAGAATGTGGACGATTTTTTTGCCTCAGAAATTCAAAGATCCATGCTTCTGAACATTTTCTTTAGCAATCTTTTTTTTTTCTTTTTTTTTAAATTGAGACAGAGTCTCACTCTGTTGCCCAGGCTGGCATGCAGTGGTGCAATCTTGGCTCACTGCAATCTCCATCTCCTGGATTCAAGCAATTCTCCTGCCTCAGCCTCCAGAGTAGCTGGGATTACAGCATGTACTGCCCAGCTAATTTTTGTATTTTTAGTAGAGATGGGGTTTCACCAAGTTGCCCAGGCTGGTCTCGAACTCCTGACCTCAAATGATCTGCCTGCCTTGGCCTCACAAAGCACTGGGATTACAGGTCTTTAGTAATCATACTTCATGCCAACCTCATGGAAGACTAAGCTGGAAACAATGAACAGCAACTCACAGAACAGGATTCAAACTGACCGACCATGACAAATTGGGGAAGGAATCAATCAGAAGCTTAAGAAACTACAAAAGGGTACTTTACCTATAAAAAAGTAAAATTCAGAAACAACATGGGAAAGAATTAGCTGTGGGTAAGTATGCCTGGAACCAGCTCTAGCGATCTCACTGAAGAAACGGGGTGTGGCTCTTTATAAAAAGTACTGTGCATCTGAAACAAAGACAATGCTGATGATCTACACCCATAGAACACATGTGATGTACACACCACTTTGGCAATATTCTACTATAGTGGGCATTGATTAGGACCTTATGAATGTAGTGTGCCAAGTTTAAGATTGGATACTTAGGGAACAAATGGAAAATGTCACTGCATCAAAGAACAGAAAATGTGGAGCGCCAAATAAACTGAAAAGGATTTGGTGGTACTGAGCTCTAAAGAAACAAGGGACTTGAGAAAAGCTGCTCTTACAGGGCGGTTCTCCCTAAACCCAATCTTCACCCAGTCCCTGCCTCTCTTAGCGACAAGTGCACTTGGCATCTTTGCCATCTTCTGCTGCAAAGTAGAGCCTTTTGGCTTTTAATCTGGAGATCTAGAAATTGGAATAGCAAAAGTCTTCAGTTTCTTATTCACATAAAAGAGACTTTGTTCAGCTGCCCTATAAACTACATTTAAGGAACGTCTGCATTATTTCGGAATTACCTAATTCGAGTTAAGACATGAGTCTGGGTGTTTATAGGTCACCATCTGTAGAATATTCGTGGGATGGAAGTTCTCTGCCTAATTATTTATTTGTTTTGACATAGGAACTTTTTGAAATTGACTGAGGAGAAACACATTCCTAGAAAGCCAAGATATTCTCACCTTCCCTCCCTCCAGCCACCCTGGCCTCTACACTGCTCCTCAAACAGGCCTGGTACATCCCGACCTTGGGGCCAATGGTTCCTTCTGCCTGGAATGTTCTTTCCCTATGTATCTGCACAGGTTTCCATGCCTTTACTCAGATCGTCCCTTCTCAATGATGCTACTCTAACCATCCTATTTAAAATTATACCTCCTACCCTGTCAGCTGTTCTACTTTTTATTTCATAGCACACAGTAAAACATACAAATTATGTTTATTAGTAGTATGACTCTAATTTTTTTGAGACAGAATCATGCTCTGTCACCAAGGCTGGAGCATGGTGGCATGATCATTGCTCACTGTAGCCTTAACCTCCACAGGGCTCAAGCAATCCTCCCATCTTAGCCTCTCAGTGCTACACGTGCATGCCACCATACCAGGCTAATTTTTTTGTATTTTGTAGAGATGGGGTTTTGTCATGTTGTTCAGGCTGGTCTTGAACACCTGGGCTCAAGAAATCCACCTGCCTCAGTCTCCCAAAGTACTGGGATTAGAGGTGTGAGTCACTGCATCCGGCCCTAATTACATTTATTATTTGTTATCTGCCTCCTCCATTGGAATGTAAGCCCCGCAAAGACAGGGATTCTTTGTCTGTTTAGTTTATGGATGTAGTCCAAGAGTACACAACAGTGCCTGGTACATAGTAGGCATTCAGATATTTATTTAACAAACTAACTCAAATGAAAGAACACCCTGTAACTGCTTTTAATAAGGACCATAAAAAGTCGTTTTAGTTTAAATGGAAGAAATGGAAAACTGTACACAAATAAATAGTGAGACTATCATTTTTCAGATATGCCAGTGGTCCCAACAGTGAATGTAATCTGATTCTAGAAGGCAGAAGAAAATTTCTACTTAAGGTTCCCAGACCATTGTCTGGCACCAGAACATTTTACATATAAATCACTTTATAACTCAAGTCTCTGATGTCTACGTTGTAAACTGATTTTTAAGGGTTGATTCTTAGGGGAAGAACTATTTCTGGCAAATGATTCAAGGGCATCAATATTTCGAGCTAAGAAATGAGTTTCTCTTATTTTACATATTAAATCTATCTAAAATACAATTAGAGAAAAAAGAAAAATGTATATAGCAGCAACAGAGATTTCAAAACACAAATTGGGCTAAGTCATGTTTTAAAACCATTCCATGGCTTCTCACTGTTTAATAATAATATACTCCTCATCATGGCTACAAGACCTGACATGACCGTCCACAGGACATCCATACAGCCCCTCCCTTACTCGCTGGGCTCTTGAGGCTCACAGGGCTCTTTCAGCCACTTGAACACTCCATTCCCCCACCCTCAAGTTCCCGGCTTGCAGCCTTTCCTCAGAGCAATATTCTGTAAGGGCCTCCCCACACCCTCCTCCTTGGCATCTCAATTTAAATGTTACCATCTGTAGCCTGACTTTCCACTTACTTTACTACAATTTCTTCATTTATACTTCAGTTCCTAGTTTGTATATCTCAGTACTTGCAATTATTGGCCTCTACCACAAGAATAAAAGCCCTTCTAGGATGAGCACAATGTCTAATTTTTTTATCATCCTATCCCTATCCTGTAGCATAGTTCCTATTATAGAGTAAGTATTTATATGGTGTAGAAAATGTTCAAATATTTGCTGATTGAATGAGTGTGTATCTACCATTAATTAAAGTCTAAGGGATCAACTGATACTGATATATTGATTGATTGATTGATTGAGATGGAGTTTCGTTCTTGTCACCCAGGCTGGAGTGCAGTGGCGTGATCTCTGGGATTATAGGCATCCACAGCTTCACTGGCTAACTTTTGGTATTTTTAATAGAGATAGTTTCACCATGTTGGCCAAGCTGGTCTCGAACTCCTGACCTCAGGTGATCCACCTGCCTTGGCCTCCCAAAGTGCTGGGATTCCGCACCCAGCCAGGGATCAATTGATATGTCTAATTTTCCGAGCTGCAAAAATGAGAATGAATGGGTAAAGTTGTAGTATTTTCTTATCCAAACAAATACCTTCTGTGGCTGATAGCCACCACTCACCTGTTTAAGGCTGTTTATCCCTAAACGGAAAGATTTTAACCTGCTTTGGAGGAGTGTCTTTATCTTTACTAGTTTTATCTTTTCCAACAAGAAATCAGGATCACATGGTACTTTTGTTGAAAGTCTACAGATTTGTTTTATAAAACAAAGCTACATGCACTTCACTCTCAGTCCACTTGCATTTGTAGCTTTCCTATGGCCTGGCCATGATTATACTCTCTACATGCTTTTAGAATTTTAAAATTCTACAGTTTTCATGTTCAAATATCTGTTAAACATCAGGCACTGTGGTAAGAATATTAGTATTACTGCATCCAGTTCTCCTACACCAAACGCTACACAGCAGTGACAGTAAGCCAGGCGCTGTTTTCTACGCTTCACAAACATTCACCCTTCTGTGAGGTAGACACTATTATTATTGCATATCATAAACAGCATAAATAATGGAACAGAAGCACACAGATTTTGTTAAGCAGCTTGTTAAAGATCACACGACTATTACATACTAGACATGGAGTCAGTGTCCATGTTTTTAAAACACAAAACAATACTGTCTCACAAACATGAACAAGCCATGGGCTTAACAAGTCTACACCTTTGGAGAAACAGAACTACAAACAAATCTTTATAACATGCTTGTGCCAAGTTTAATATGCCTGGATGAGGTACCGAGGGGATGAGCACTTGTGCTTGAGGAAGATCAAGGAAAGCTTTATAGGAGATAAATACCCTTATGGCAAAATTCAATGAAATTGTTGGTGTTTATCCTCCTCTGCCTCCTGGAAACACCGGACCCTGAAATCCATCTCGTCTTCTCCTGGTTTCCCTCCCTGCCCCCGCAGTGAGAGGTCTTCCCTGTTTACTGAAAGTTAAGGATCCACAGGCCTCTCTCCTCTATTCACTTTACATACTCCCTTCCCTTCCCACCCCGTTCATCCCTAGACCTTAAAATACCAACTAAATGCTAAGGACTCCCAAAATGCTACCTTCAGTTCAGATCTCAGTTGTGCTTCAGGCCCAGGAGATACCCATTTAAGTTTCAGTCAGGCAGCTCTTCAATACTGAAGGGTACATTCAGACTGTATTTCAAACCTGAAAGCCAAAAAACAGTTCAACAACCTGCTCCTTATCCTAGGTTACACAGGTCTCTGAATAGAAGAAATAAGCTACGTGGTAGTATTTATAGGCCATTATTTCTTTCTGTTTTAAGTACCAACATATGTATTTACTGATTTTGAAAAAACTATCATATACTTCAGAATAATGTATTCAGATCATTTCCAAACAAGAGAATATGAAGTAAAGGGAAGAAAGTAAATCTGTAACCTTAAAATAGCATGGTATTTAGCCGGGCGCGGTGGCTCACGCCTGTAATCCCAGCACTTTGGGAGGCCAAGGAGGGCAGATCACAATGTCAGGAGTTCAAGACCAGCCTGGCCAAAATAGTGAAACCCTGTCTCTACTAAAAATACAAAAAATTGGCCGGGCATGGTGGCAGGCACCTGAAATCCCAGCTGTTTGGGAGGCTAAGGCAGGAGAATTACTTGAACCTGGGAGGTGGAGGTTGTAGTAAGCCGAGATTACACCATTGCACTCCAGCCTGGCAACAGTATAAGACTCCCATCTCAAAAACAACAACAAAAAAAAACTCAAAAAAACCCATTATATTCTTTTCAGGATATTCTTTTTTTCCTAATGAAAATTAATCGAAAATTAATATTCTCTCTTTTTTCTCTTTTTGAGTCTCATTCTGCCATACAGGCTGGAGTGCAGTGGCTTGATTTCAGCTCACTGCAGCCTCTACCTCCCAGGTTCAAATGATTCTCCGGTCTCAGCCTCCCAGGTAGCTGGGATTACAGGACCACGCCACCATGTCTGGCAAATTTTTGTATTTTTAGTAAAGATGGGGTTTCATCATGTTAGCCAGACTGGTCTCAAACTCCTGGCCTCAAGTGATCTACCTGCCTCGGCCTCTCAAAGTGGTGGGATTACAGGTGTGAGCCACTGCGCCCGGCCTACTATTCTCTTTGATCTGAAGATGAAGTGAGAGCTGAATGCACTGTTTAGATCTGAAATAAGAATCTGAAAGCTCTGAAAAAACAAAACAAAACAAAAAAACAAGGCATTATCTGTCACTGAAATCATCAGAACAACTAGAAAGCCCAGGCTACTTAGGAGAAATAGCTCTAAAAACATTGTTTTGCCGAACTGTCTTTTTTGTTTGAGACAGTCTTCTTCCATTGCCCAGCATGGAGTGCGGTGGCACAATCATGGTTCACTGCAGAATCAAACTCTGGGGCTCAAAGGATCCTCCTATCTCAGCCTCCTGAGTAGCTGGGACTACAGGCAAGTACCACGACATCTAGCTAATTTTTAAATTTTTTTGTAGAGATGGGGTCTTGCTATGTTGTCCAGGCTGGTCTTGAACTCCAGGCCTCAAGCAATCCTCTTGCCCTGGCCTCCCAAAGTGTTGGAATTACAGGTATGGGCCACCAAGCCCAGCCAAGCATCAGTCTTTAAAAAAAAAAAAAAAGTGGCCAGAGAAAACAATTGAGGGTATTTTAAAAAAAGAGAGAGAAAACAGGTTAGGGAGACTAAAAACATACTTTCATTAGGAAGTGAAAGAGGTCAATGGAAGACCAAAGAGGACTTGCAGGGAACAGCCAGAAAGCTGTCAGCCTGGGCTCAAGGGAGGCAGGTGGACACTTCCATTCAGCAAAAAGAGAGGACCTTTCCCCCAGATTTGAAAGTATTAAATCACTGCAGGAAACGTGTAAAGAATAATTACGCAGAAAGAACAAAATGAAGCCCCTCTTCATCCAATGTGGAGCTAACCACTGCTGACATTAGGGTTTATGTGGAGAAAAGCAGTTTTTAAGAGGAACTGTGGGAATAAGTCTGAGCATCCTGGGTTCATGTTCATATCAATTCTAAAAACCTCATTCATTAGAGTTTGCCCCTGCTTTTAAACCATAAATCTTCTTATATATAAGCACCGCCCCCGTCTTTTTTTTGGGACAGAGTCTCGCTCTATTATCAGACTGGAGTGCAGTGGCGCGATCTCAGCTCGTTGCAACCTCCGCTTCCTGGGTTCAAGCGATCCTCCTGCCTCAACCCCCCAAGTACCTAGGACTACAGGCATGCACCACCACGCCCAACCCAGCTAATTTTTGTACTTTCAGTAGAGAAAGGGTTTCACCATATTGGCCAGGATGGTCTTGATCTCTTGACCTCGTGATCTGCCTGCCTTGGCCTTTCAAAGTGCTAGGATTACAGGCATGAGCCACCACACCTGGCTACTTCCTTTTTTTAAAAAAAATTCTTCTTTCATTCAATGTCTTATTAAAACAAAACAAAACAACAAAAAAACAAGCAGCTTAAGCACTGCTTGAGGTTTTTTTTTGTTTTTTGTTTTTTGACAGAGTTTCGTTCTTGTTGCCCAGGCTGGAGTGCAGTGCAGTCTCGGCTCATTGCAACCTCCACCTCCTGGGTTCAAACGATTCTCCTGTCTCAGCCTCCCGAGTAACTGGGACTACAGGCGTGCACCTCCACACTGGGCTAATTTTGTATTTTTCGTAGTGACAGGATTTCTCCATGTTGGTCAGGCTGGTCTCAAACTCCAGACCTCAGATGATCCACCCTCCTTGGCCTCCCAAAGTGCTGGGATTACAGGCTTGAGCCACCATGCCCGGCCGAGGTTTTTTTTTTTTTAAGTTAATTTTAATAAGTACAGTAGTGCCTGTTTTCTGCAATAGAACAAAGAAAGAAGCAGTCTGTTTCTAGTGTCTGGGAGTAGGGAGGCACTGGGGATGAGCAGGAATCTAGGAAGAGCAGACGGAGGGTAGACACTCCCCAGCCCCATTGATGAGACTCCTGTGGAATCTGTAAAACTGCAGTGAAGTACTAAGTTCCAGCAACAGATCTCAAACCTGTTCCTTAGCAAGAGAGCTAAAAACAGTGTTTCTTACACACTCTGCTAATGTGACTTTTAAGGCATATAAACAATAGGGAGACCCTGCCTCTACAAAAATTAAAAAATTAGCCAGGTGTGGTGGCACATGCCTGTGGTTCCAGCTACTTGGGAGGCTGAGGTGAGAGGATCGCTTGAACCCAGGAGGTCAAGGCTGCAATCAGTCATGATCATCATGATCATGCCCACTCCAGTCTGGGTAAAAGAGAGATCCTCTCTCTTTCTCTCTCAAAAAAAAAAAAAAAAAAAAAAAAAAAAAAAAAAAAAAAAAAAAAAAAAAAAAAAAAAAAAAAAGATAAACAAGAGCTGAAGGATAAGCTTCTAAAAATAAATGAAAACAAGAAATTTGTGCTTCTCCTTATGTGATATTACTGTGCTGCATTCCATGACACTAAAAATATAAAACATGGCTGGGCATAGTGGCTCACGCCTATAATCCCAGCACTTTGGGAGGCCAAGGCAGGTAGATCACGAGGTCAAGAGATCGAGACCATCCTGGTCAACATGGTGAAATCCCGTCTCTACTAAAAATACAAAAATTAGCTGGGCATGGTGGTGCATGCCTGTAGTCCCAACTACTCGGGAGGCTAAGGCAGGAGAATTGCTTGAACCCAGGAGGCTGAGGTGGTGGTGAGCCGAGATTGCGCCATTGCACTCCAGCCTGGGTAACAAGAGCAAAACTCCGTCTCAAAAAAAAAAAAAAAAAAAAAAAAAAAAATATATATATATATATATATACACATATATATATAAAACACGACAACTGCTGTTCTTAAGTGTTTACCTCTTAATCTTTTTCCATGTACCCTATTAAAATGGCAACAGAGGAGTTTTTCTTTTTTCAAGGTATAAAACTAAGAATGTCAGGTGCAGGAGAGAAGCATTCAATTTTTCAATGAATCTTTGTAGATGGAAAGCAAGCTTTAAATGCAGTCCTGAAAATGTGGATTGGCATAGTCTATTAACTAATGCACAAATTCTCTTCCTGACCCCCTGCTAAGCCAGGGCAGTATCTATTTTCATCTGTTTTCTCCACCTCCAAATCCAGAGGTTTAGAGAAAAATGAACTGAAATCTGAAATGGGTCTAGAGTAAAATACATCAACAGGAGCAAAGAAGAACTGAAAATACAGATTATGTCAAAAGATGCATACTAAAAGGTTCTCCAAGCCCCCATCCTTGTCCCAGCAACCAATGCATTGTCAACTAAAGAAATATTGGCAAACACATACATCTGTACAAACATATACACAAAACCCATATACACCAATCACCCTATAGTAATGCCTACCACCCAACGAGACCCATTCTGAGAACTTAAAATAACAAAAAACAAAACAAAAAGGAACAGTCACAATTATTAGACATTTGAAGAAATGCTATGATAAAAGAATTCATTTATTCTTTAAATAAATTATTAAGCATCTATTCATTGCCAGGCACTGTTTTAGAAGCTGGAGTTAAAGAGGTAAACAAAACAAATAAAATCCCTGCCCTCATGGCATTTTTATTTTAGTGGTGAGGGAGACAAGTAAATAAATATGTGGGATGCTAGATGGTGGGAAATGCTCCTGGAGAGAAACAAAGCAGGGAAGTGAGACGGTGGTCTGTACTTCTCAATCCAGCGCTCTCCTCACTGAGGTGACATTTAACAAAGATTTGTGGATTCATCCAAAGTGAGGTGTGGGAGCAAGTCACTGGATATCTGAGGGAAGACATATCCAGACAGAGGCACAGGTGCAAAGGCCCATATCACGGGGAGGAAATGGAGCCCATGCAGAGAGGAAGAAAACCAAAACAAACACTACAATGAGCCCTCAGAGCCCACCATATCCATATAACAAGAATGCATATTACAAATAGGTATCAAGGAAAAATTAAAGATTGAGCAAAAAAATCACAGAAATAGTAAAGAAAACATCCCGAACGAGAGGACATGAATTTCCAGAATCAAACCGTCTATGAGAACCCAGCGAAACAGCTGAGTACAAATCCACACCATGGTGTTAATACTCATCATACAACTGCAGAACACCAGGGATAGAGAACATCCTTAAAGCTTCCAGAATGGGAGAAAACAAACCAAATACAGTCACATAAGAAGGATTTGAATCATCATGTCTCTAGAGCAATTACAGATATCAGAACACAGTACAGCAATGCCTTCAACATTCCGTGAGAACATGATTTCCAATTTAGAATTACATAACTGCCAAACTATCAAACAAGTGTGTGGGCAAAACAAAGTCATTCAAATACTTCTTAGAAATACCTGGAGTACGTGCTTAAAAACAAAATTGAGATAAGCCCAGCAAGAGGAAGACACAGTTCCTGCATAGGAAAGGGCAGCTCTGGGAGGATCCCAGGGCAGCTGCTCTTGAGAGCAACAGTAAAGGCAGGAGGAGGAGGAGGCAGGACTCCAATAAACAGACAGAGGTGATACATTCGAGCTCACAGAAAATGTTACTGGTAAGAATGTGACAAATATATTGGAGCATTTGGGGAAAAATTAACAGTAGCTACTTGAAAAACACAGGTGAAGGCCAACCTACACACCAGGAGGAACACACTGTAATAGATCATCTAGCTCAACAGTGAACGGTATTTGACAAAGGTGCAAGTACATAAAAGTTTCCTGTTTTAGCAAAAAAATTACAATAGAACTACACTAGAGAGTAGAGGGCATGAAAAAACAGGAAAGTGGTGGGATACAAGAGCTAAATACTAATCTACCACAACAAGAAATCAACAGACCAAACATGAGGGGACAACCAAGAAAGAATAACAAACCAACTATTTAGCAACAAGAAGATACAGCAGACCATCAAAAAACACCGTTTGTTCAACCTCTTTTGTTCATAACATTAATGAGAAAACAAGTGATTCCTGGCTGAGGTCACCATCTGTGTGGGTTTTCCCCAGGTATTCTGCTTTCCTCCCACGTCCCAAAGAGATATGCCTATTAGATTAACTAGTGTGTCTATATGGTCCCTGTGTTTGTGTGTGCATGTATGCACACCTTATAGATGGCGTCCTGTTCAGGGCTGTGGCTCCTGCCTTGTGCTCTAAGCTGCCAGCATAGACTCTAGCCACCTGTGAGCCTGAGCTGGAAAATGCATGAATGACTACAAATTACCATCAATAAAAATCTGCAAAGTCTATGGTAATCATCCAAATGCACAACAGTAACTGATGTGGTACAAAAGCTCTCAGTGAGCCTGCCCTATGGGTGATTGATTGTTTTGGAACTGAGCATGGTGGTAGGAGATGCTTCTGACAATTTTCACTTTGCACACATTTATTCCTTGATTTAACCCACCACCACTATGATTGCAGCAACTTACTGACTCACCAAAAAGTGGGTGAATATCTTACTTGTTTCAGTGTTTCATATTAGAAATGTTTTGGTCTTTATTTAGAAGTTGGGTATGTTTTTGTGACCAGAAAAATGGCATAGAAACTATATGGTAAAACTGGTTTTGTTATAGTGTTTTAAGAATACTGATGATGTTGACAACTTACGTAAAGACAGAGGAAAAGAGGAAAATAACTGAGTGGTTGCCTCTAAAAAATGGGACTATGAGGTAGAAAGGGCAGAGAAATGGTTTTTGTTTTGTTCTGGTTTTTTGAGACGGAGTCTCACTCTGTTACCCAGGCTGGAGTGCAATGCTGTGATCTTGGCTCACTGCAACCTCCAGCTCCCTTGTTCAAGCGATTCTCCTACCTCAGCCTCCCAAACAGCTGGGGTTACAGGCGCGTGCCACCATGCCTGGCTAATTTTTGTATTTTTAGTAGAGATAGGGTTTCACCATGTGGGCCAGGCTAGTCTCAAACTCCTGACCTCAGGCAATCCAACCACCTCGGCCTCCCAAAGTGCTGAGATTACAGGTGTGAGCTATCACACCTGGCCTGAGAAACTGTTTCACTGCAGCTGCAGCCTCGGCTTCCTGGGCTTAAGTGATCCTCCCACCTCGGCCTCAAGTGCAGATAGGATCACAGGTGCACCATCATGCCCAGCTAATTTTGTGATTTTCTGTAGAGAAGAGGTCTTGTGTTGCCCAGGCAATCTCAAACTCCTGGGCTCAAAAGATCCTCCCACCTAGGACTCCCAAAGTGCTAGGATTAAGGTGTGAGCCATGTGCCCCACCCCATTTAGGAAATCTTAAGGTATATTCCAACACCAATGAAGGATGTAACCTCCAAATATAAACATTAGCTCTGTAGCATAAAGTTAAATTCTGGGGACAAGAGAAGAATCCAGTTTCTTAGTGTCAATACTAAATGTATTCAAGATAAATCTGAAATAAATCCACAAATCAGGGCTGAAAGGGAAGTACTTAAGTATCAGTGTAAAATCTTCGTAGACTAGAAACTTAGAGTTGCAAAGATCTTTTTTTTTTTTTAATAAAAAGAATAAAAGAGAAAGAAATAGGAAGAGATTTTAGAAAAAGAGAAAAGGAGAAAGAAAGAAACAGCAAAAGGAAGAAAAAAGAATGAGAGAAAGAAAGAGGAAGAGATTTTAGAAAAGGAGAGAGAAAGAAACAGCAAAATAAAAAAAGAATGAAAGAGAGAAAGAAAGAGGAAGAGAAAGAGGGAGAGAGAATGGGATTCTTGTTTTATTGCCCAGGCTAGAATACAGTCTAAAAATGGGTATTAAAAACCTCTTTTATGCCAATAATTGTGCTTAACAATGGAGACAGGAAGGAATAGGGGATGAAAATAACAAATAAGCAGACAACCAATATTT